>JAOTQK010000002.1:16602709-16615780 GCA_025642025.1 Rhododendron ferrugineum
TATGCCGTGTGATTCAACCGTGTTTTCAAAGAGAAAAGTAGATTGGTTTAAGTTACGGGTGTTAAGAACTTCTAGGCATTGCTGCTTGTTTAATCTAGTTAAAACTCATTTTCTAGTCTTTTTCATAAGTGTTTATCACATTTCAAAGGAAAACCAAAAGTTGGCCGTCTAAACGCCGCAAACCCTTACACCTACAAATCCTAACAAGCTATAGAGATTATCTCTGTGGGTACTATTCCGGACTTTCCGGTTATTATGCTGACAACGACCTAGCCCTACGCTTGGGGTAATTTAACCTATTTCAACGGTTAGGTTGTGGCGAAGCAATTACCGTTAACCAATCAACACCATTCTGTAAAAAATATCGTTAAGATGAAGGGGTCAGTGTGTGCAATTTTTATAGATGAAGGGGTCAGTGTGAGCAATTTTTTAGGAATAGATTCGTCATTATCCCTCATTTCTTTAATAGATGTTGGCCAATTTTTCATTTCATGTAGTTGAGGGAGTCTGTATGAGCGATTTCAAAACGTTAGGAAGTTTTCGTGGGAAAAAAAGATATAATTGAGGGGATCTCCGTGTACTTTCACCGTTACATTATATTGTGATGTCATATAGGCTCTTTGCTGCACAAAAATTCTATGCACTACTTTCATGAATGTAAGGGGAGGAAAATATGAGTGAACAATAATATTGGATCAAAAAAATTTGAAAAATCTAGTCACGTCGTTCTACTCCTTAATTTTAGTCCTCTACAAAATATAGTATCACGAGGGACTACTATAAATAATCGCTTTAATTTTTTCATACGGATTTAAAGATCGCAATTAGTTATTTGATTTAATATAAAAAGATTTAAAAATTATTATACGCAAATATGTTAAGGTAGTAATTTTATTTATCTGAAAAATGACGTGATTCGTTATGAATGACTTGAAGTTATGGGAAAGACAGAATGATTAGCAAAGTTGATAACTTGGAGGATATCAACTCGTAGCCTCATAGGGCTTGTTTTTGTGAGGCCATAGAGCTAGCTCATGGTTGGAAAGGCTCATGAACAGGAAACGAACAGATGAGTGCACAATAATTGTGAGTCTAATCTCGTCTGTCTCGAAAATATCTGTGCCTCTGTAATGAGGGGTTTTTCGATCGTTGAATTGTGTGATTATTTTTTATTTTTTAAGTTGAACGACTAGAAAATCCTTCAGCAAAAAGGCACAAGAGTTTTCCGCACAGTGGGCTTGTTTTGTGAGGCCAAGCTAGCTCATGGTTGAAAAAGGTTCATGAACAGGAAACAAACAGATGAGTGCACAATAATTGTGAGTCCGATCTCGTCTATCTCGAAAACATCTGTGCCACTGTACATGAGGGATTTTTCGATCGTTGAATTGTGTGATTATTTTTAATGTTTTAAGTTCAACGACCAGAAAATCCTTCGGCAACCTCACAGAGGATCCTGTGGCCAATAATGGATCAGAAATTGAAAATATGTGAAAAGGTGAAGAAAAAGAGATGTTTTACATGTATGTAAATTCTGAAATAGTGCTAGATACAAAGAAAATGTACCCTGAAAAGGTAAATCAACGATACAAACTTTGAATCTATACCGTTGATTTACCTTTGGAGGTAATTTCGGAGTACATTTCTTTGTACTTTAAAATTTCTCATTTTGGTTCACCAAAAAAAAAAAATTTATTCTCATTCTGGAATTGGACAGCTGTCCTGTCTACCATGAACAGATTTTTATATTTATTGTACTCTTTGGAGAATTAATAAGGAGTACTATTACAGTATTACTTGTCATTTACGTAATTTTTTGGAAGAAAGATTTACTGAACGAGTTCTGCACAATAATCGATTCGGGTTTTTTTATTTTTGTTCTTATTTAATTTTTTTTCGTGTCTTTTAATTTTATGCCAAACTTTTATGGATCATTGAATCGTCTCGACGAGAGAAATTAGAAAAGATTTTTTGGGCTTTATATTAGATATTTCAAAAAATATTTGGCTAAAATTCATAATTTTACTTTTCAACAGAAAGAAAGATTTCATTTTATAGTCTTTGAAAAGAATTACAAATACTAAAAGAGTCAAGGACATTTATACGCCATGAACCACACCCAAAGGAAAGCTATAAGCTAACCAAGAACCAAGAACCTACACCAAAAACAACCACACTAAAACGAGAATTGCCAAACAAACCAAACAACCTACCCCAAAAACAACCAAAATCCAAAAGGACACAAATCTAAGCCCAAAAGACAAACCACGAAATTAAAATTCTAGAGAGAGACGTTTACAAAATATCAACTCAATCGAATACTAGTAATGGCGTTTACTAAATATTGAATTTTGTCCCAGACTTCATGCCTAAATGCTGAAGCAAATTTAATGTCTTGTTTGGATGATGTTTTAAAAAAATTTGAGTTTGATTTTTGGGTAATGAGTGGAGTGAGAAAATAGGGTAATAATTGGAGAGAGATATAAAGAGAAATGAGAATAATAATTGGAGAGAAATGAGAGTAATGATTGAAAGTATGAATAATGAGTGATTTTTGAGTTGGAATTATTTTTTCAAAATGCCATCCAAGCAAGGAAATGTTTTGTAAACGCCCTAACTGGTATTTAATTTAGCTATTTTTTTTTATAGAGATTCCAAACAAGATATAATTATAACAAAGAGATTGACTTATTCACGGAGGCTCCGTGAATAAGTTATTCTTGGAGCTGGGCAATCACACCCGTCTGTTTCGGCAATCAAGAATTAAGACATGTCTTTAAACTTTGACTGGTAATAAATATTTCTGACTAGTAATAATTTATTTTTAATCCGAACTATTTAAAACACTTTTGAATGCACAAGAATAAAAACCGTAAATTTTATTTACGGAGGCTCCGTAAATAACATTTTCTCTATAACAAAACAAGTGGTTCCGATCATCATTTCAAGATCCGAAACGGGTCGGAAAAAAACGTGCGTAGAGTCTATAATAGACCCCTTGTCAATAGCCATATCTTGTGGTTTCTTTCGGGCATCCAAAAAATAAAAATATCAAGATCAATGATGATGAATCGTGGGTGCAAATCTATTGCCCTCTGCATCGGCGGTGAAGATATCATTATGATTGATGGTGTAGAGGGCCTATTTGACTTTATGGCAGGGGAGAAAAAAAACCAAAGTGAAAAAAAGCTCCTCCCCTTTCCACTCTCCTTTTCCTCCTTTCTAGCTTTTTTCATAGGAGTACATAACTTTTCTCCAAACTCCACATCTACCCACCATGCCATTTCTCAATTTCCAAACCCACCCTATAATATTGTGATGATCTCTTCAATTACACACATTAATCTTCAATTGCTTTTTGGCTTTTTCCTCCTCCTGTGGAGCCATGGCTTTGATGGGCATCTTTCACTTAAACAATTATTTTGTAATTTAGATGTGTTTGGTACAAATGAAGCGCATGTGATTGGCCTGCCATTATGGGGTTATTAGAAAAAGGAACCCTCTTGTTACATTTGTCACCATTCTTGCTGGTAGCTAGCCTTGTAGACTGGGTCTACTTTGATGATGTAGTATTTATTTTTCTAGAGCTAATCATGTCGAAAATCACATTTTAATTGGGCATCGATAAAGATTTTGGAGTTTATTTATTTATCTTGGAAAAAAAACAAACTGGTGCAATGGATCATTCCCAGTTTAAATCGAGATAAATGTCTTGTGATTATTATTCATTGAAATCAGATCAACATGTTTTCTAATTTGGTTAATGGTCTCGATGAGCTTTAAAAGGTCAATACATTTCTGATGAACAACATGGACTTAAGAAGGGCCCAATAAAGACTTAACCTAAAAGTCCTGATCCGAGACAATTCGGTCATTTTTGTTTTTCTTTATGTAGATAATCAGTCAGACCCTTTTCGGTAAAACTGAAATGAAAAATTGAAAATTCAGTGTTAAAAATCTAATACCAAATATTATAAGTTGAAAATCCATGTGATAAAAGGTTAAGAGCTCAACTAAACCAAATAATTTATTACAAAGATTACTGAATTTTTATATGATCGATTATTACTCTCTTTTAGTTCTATTAATATCCATCATGTGTTTGTGGATGGTGAATAAATAGTGACTACATGTGGTGATGTAGGGGAAAGATGTTGGTCATGGTGGCGGGTGGTGATGGTTGTATTAGTAATAAGGTGGTGGCCGGTGGTTGAGACGTGGTGATTGGATATAGTGGCAGGACAGATTAATAGATAATGGTCATGGTGGCGGGTGGTGGAGATGTGATGTCGGTTGTAGAGTAGGTGGTGGTGGAAGGATGGCGATGGCAAGCGGTGGTGTTGGTGATAACATTAACATGGTGAGTGGTATGTATTAGCCATGCTGGTGAAGAGCTAGGTAGTTGTAGAACTTAAAGGTGATGAAGAAATAGAGAGATGGCAGAAGTTGTAAGTGTTTGTGAAATTAAAGATGGCGGCAGTACAAGGGTGGCAAAAATATGGCCGCGATAGATTGGTGGTGAGGGGTGCAAACAAGCTGAGCTTAGGTGAGTTTTATGGTGTTCAAACTCTGCTCGTTTAAATCCAATGAGCACAAGCAAGATTAGTGTTCGAGAACTCGAGCTCTTTTTGGGTTTACTAAACGAGGCTCTATAAATAAAACGAGCACATACATATGAGCCGACTACGGCCAATTCGAGCTCGGCTCATTTACTAGACGAGCCAACTTCAACCTGCTCGATCGCGAACAACTTAATTCATTGTGGTGGTGGTGGTGCGACGGTGGCCAATGGTAAGTAGAGAAAAAATAAAAAAAAAAAGGAATGGTAAATGTAAGTATTGCTATATTCAATCAAATTAAGCAAGAACTAGCTAGTCGATCTACTTATAGTCATTCTATTTGAAGCTTTGATTGGAGTTATACTATGCAAATGCCCTTCGTACGCGTACCCCATTAATGCAATTCAAACAATTCATTACAGTTATCTCGTCAGTTTGTCCATGTCAAAAATAACATTCATTCAATATCGGTACTAACATGAATGAAATAAATTTTTGTAAGTTTATTCTTATTAGTATTTGAAATATATATGGAAATATATGTTTTCAAGAAATAAGTATTTTGTTCGTAGATTTTATTGGTGAATGATCTAACGAACTCAACGAATCAGATTAGAGTTTAAATTTTTTCACCGGCGGTGGAAATCTGGGATTTTCCACTACCGTCATTACAGGCTCCACCATGAGAATGCTTTGTAGCATGGCTTGGAAGGTTAGGTAGCATATTGGGTTCAATGGCTTGGCAGGTTTAGGTAGCATATTGGGTTCAATGGGTTGCGTGTTTTTGGTTCTTTAGTTTTGGTTCTGTATAATATTTTGGATTTCTGGGCTGTAGGTGTGGGCATTTTCTATCATTTTAAGTGATCGGCGTCTTGCCGTCGTTCGGATTTTGGGTGGCGTTTTTCTTGTCGGTGTGTCTTATTCCCTTTAATCTTTGTTTTTTCCTTTTTCAAAGATTACTAAAATTCTTTTATTTAGCAACAATAAAACTCTGAACCGTTCATCTTATAGGGTCTACAGAATAGTATATTTAAGCAAATGATCAGTTTCATGGGACATCAATAGGTGTATCTAAATTTGATTTTTAAAATTCTAAATTTGATTTTTAACATATCTATTGATGTTCAATCAATGTGTTTAAATAATGAACGGAGAAACTCATTCTGTTGGTGGCAGAAACCCCACAAGCCACAACTTCCTCCGCGGGTAGAAAGAATTTTAACTCTTCAAATAATAGGAATGTCTGATTAGGACAACACTTATTACGATTTACGTGTATAAGCTCGAGACGGCACGACGTGCACAACACCATCTCCCAATCCGGCTTAGATTACGTGAGGAGCTTTCTTCATAGGGGCATTTATTCATGGCGTGGCAATAACGTATGCATGATGTCACAGCTGTACGGTACTTAGTAAATGATATCTCCTATCTAAAAATGCATCATCTACAGTATTCCCATCTGAACAATAATTCCTTCCTGTTGTGAAGGCCAAAGGTGTGGCAAGTGCTATCATTTCTTTTTGTCTCTGCTTATATAGGTGGCCATCATATATCTATTGGGCCCCCTTTCTTTAGATATAACCCCATTCATCCGTTTCTTGCCTCCCATCAAACACTTGTTATAGGGGTTTCGCTCTTTTACTAAACGAGTCAAAAATTTCAACTAGAACTCGGCTCGTTTGTAAATAAGATGAGCCTCTCAACGAGCTGAGCTTTTTGGAGCTGGCCTGAGCTTTGAGAGTTAAGCTCGCTCGTTTACTATACAAGCCTATAACTCGAGCTCAATTACGTACAATGCTAAATGAGGTGTAGTGAAAAATTTGTAGATTTTTATTTGTGGTCGAGAAATTGTTAGGTGTTTCCGGAAGTGATTAAATTGTTGAGAAATGTCAAGTTGTTTCGGTAGTCAATAAATTGTTGATGGATTTGTGAGTAGAGTTACTGTAGCAAAAAAAGATTTTTGTTAACAACTTTTTTGTCGGTGGAAACGAAATGGTAAAATGCTGAAACTTTTTTGTTAGTGAAAACGAGATAATAAAATGTGTTAAATTTTTTTGTATTTTTTGTTAGTAAAAACACCTCTAAATCGAGCCAAGCCGATCCTTAAGTTGCTCGATTTCGTTTGCATCCCTACATAGAGTGGGCTTTTCTTGATTTCCCACTTTTTTTCCTTATTTTCTCACTTGGCAAACTTATCCTCCCTTCCCACCCAAATAACACAAAAAAAGAAAAATACATATGCCATAGTCTCCATGCTTCCGTATAGAAGTTACACATAAATGTGCCTGCCTGCCTGCGTGCCGTACATATCCCGAACTACTATTAATTTCCGAGGGTGCCATTGAAAGTGCCAGGGCAAAGTTTGTGTGATTAAGCTCTGGAGCAAGAATTAAGAACGAAAGTAAAATTTCTATTAAAGATTATGCGATTAAGGCTGCGTTCTTAGGAACTTAACTTAAATTTGAGTTTTATCTTTATTTGATTTTTTTTTGCATTTGTTAGTTTTGCATTAAATTTTTGTGAGTTATTGATTCGTCTCGACGAGAGGAATCGGAAAAGTAATTTTTTTTTTTACTTTTACCCAAATATTTGAGAAATAACAACTTTTTAGCAAAAAAAAAAAACCACTTTTTGGCTTAAAAGTGGCTACTTCTCAAAATACATGGGTAAAAGTAAAAAAATTTTACTTTTCCGATTCCTTTTGTCACGACAAATCAATAATCCACAAAAAAATTTCGCAAAACTAACAAATACAAAAAAAGTTCAAATAATGACAAAATTTTCAAATTTAAGTTAAGTTCATAAGAACGCAGCCTAAGTTCCGGAGCCGGTGGAGTTCACTACTATAATTAGCATTTGACACATCCAAGTTCAATTATTTTAGCAAGTACAAAGTAGCTGAAAACTTATATTATAAACAAGGAGTACACACTTATCGGGAAAAAAAACAAGGATTACATTCGCTCGAAAAATGTTCATTTACGGTTCAAGTAGAAAGCTAACCATTTCTCCTTTATTTTCTTTATCACAAGGTTCCAAACTCAAAAACCAATTTAATATTTTTTCCAAAAAAATTCGCGTTTCTATTAATGGATGCAGAATCAGAAAATATTAGAGATATTCGGAGGGGTACTGTAGCAAAAATTATCTTACCTAATCTCTATTAAAACTGCTGAAAACAGCATTTTATTTATTTAATGTGAAATTCTACGGAGACCCCCTCATCTATGCCTATTTTTCACAGAAGCCCCTAACGTTTAAAACTGCCCAAACAGACCCCACATCTAGATGAAATCAAAAAATGATGACTATGTTAATGGAATGAAGGAAATGATGATTCTACCCCTTAAAAATCACCCACACTGACCTCCTCATCTATAAAAATCGTCCACACTAACCGAATACATTTCTCTTTCCTCTTTCTTCTTTCTCCTCCCTCTTTCTTTCTCTCCCATCATCTCTCTCTCTCTCTCTCTCTCTCTCTCTCTCTCTTTCTTTTATCCATCGCTATACATACACACAATCATTCTCCCTCCCCCCCCCCCTCCCCTCTCTATGGGTACGACCTTCTCTTAACTATCAATTACATTGTACATAGGGTCGACTATGAATTGGGAAATAGATTAGAGAGATAGTTTCTCTCTTTACGTCTCTTGCCCTAAAACTTCTTCACAGCCGATTCCAAAGCAACACCAACACCATTTGGTCTCATTCCAATCAAGCTCTCCAACATTGCTCGTTGTGACAAGGGAATTTGTCGGGTCAGGTTGAGTGAAAAATTTGCAAAGGGGTTCACTTGTTTGGGGTGGGGTCGGTGACAAGCGATAAAATTCTAATTAGTTTGGATAGTCGGAGGTGAGAAGTCATTGGATTTGCCGTTTTAATGGGTTTGCATGTGTTGGAGTTGCTTTGATTTTGAGGTAAAAACTCAATTGAAAATTTTGCCTTGAATATTAGCAATTGATATCAATACTATATTTGGTTACTTGTAAAGTTTTTGAAAGATTGTTTTAATTTGTTGGGGGATTGAAGAAATAAAGAACTTAGCTCGATTTGGCTTAGCCTAAATAGAGGGAGGAGAGAGAGATGAGATGGGAGTTTCAAAACAACCGTAATTTAGTTTTTTTTTTTTTTGGAGAGAGAGAGAGAGAGTATGTATTGAACAAGGGTATTTTTGTCCAATTTATATTTGTCATTGATACTTCGCTCTTTTGACAGGAGAGTTCTGATTGGATAATGGTTATAGATGGGGAGTCTGTTTAGGCGATTTTAAATGTTAGAGGTCTCCGTGAGAAACAAGCATAGATGACGAGGTCTCTGTGAAATTTCACTTGTATTTAACTTGGCAAATGTTAGCAGCGACAATAGTCTACTGCATTAAATTCTATGAGTAATCATTCCATAACCCTACGGTACCACGTGGCGGTGTTCTAAACTCTTATTTACAACTCATGTAGGAACCACACAAATATGTGGTGGAGAAAGAGTTTGGAGCACTATGTGGCGGCGGTGCCTTAGAGGCATTAAATACTTTTCCATAAAATATTGTATAAATCAGCGGGGTGCTAGGCTGTGTTCTTATGAACTTAATTTAAACTTAACATAAATCTGAGAATTTTGTCATTATTTGATTTTTTTTTTGCATTTGTTAGTTTTGCGCCAAACTTTTGTTGGTTATGAATTCGTCTCAACGAGAGGAATTGGAAAAGTAAATTTTTTTTTTTACATTTACCCTAATATTTTTAGAAATAACCATTTTTTAACAAAAAAAAGTGGTAATTTCTCAAAATACTTGGGTAAAAGTAAAAAAAATACTTTTCCGATTCCTCTCGTCAAGACGAATCCACACAAAAAGTGGTTATTTCTCAAAATACTTGGGTAAAAGTAAAAAAAAATTACTTTTTTCAATTCCTCTCGTCGAAATGAATCCATAACCCACAAAAGTTTGGCACAAAACTAACAAATGCAAAAAAAAATTCAAATAAGGACAAAATTCTCAGATTTAAGTTAAGTTTATTATTATTTTTTTGATCGGCAAAAGGAAAATTTTATTAATCTTTGAAGATAATTACAAAAATTAAAAGGATCACGGGCACACTAGCAAAAGCCACTTGAGAACCTAACCCAAAGGAAGGCAAGAAGCCAACCAAAAACACCACAAGAAACATGAAAGCCTCGAAATAGCTCAACAGCCTAACACCAAAACAGGCACAAACCAAAAGAAAACAACCCTAAATCCGAACAACAAACCAAAAGATATAGAACCAACAACTCAAAACCGCCAATCTATGGAATTAAAATTCCATAGAGAGAGAGAGAGGCACCATCCTCGAAGTCCTCATCATCCTCCAAACCTGTGTCTTCCTCTAAATTGTCAAGAGCACCGATTCTTTTCGCTAAATTGGCCTCCTCCATTTCAACATATTTCTTTAAGTTAAGTTTAAGTTAAATTCATAAGAACACAGTCTTAGGTTAGTCCACAAGGAGTTTCAGAGACTATTCATAGCCCTAAATTCCAAACGCCCACGAAGAGGTTCGAACCCTAATCTCCCACATGTGAAGGACATGAGTTACCAATTGAGACAGGAGCCCATTGGTTTTTGGGTCTGTTTAGTAGACATCATTTATTAATTGATTTTACTTGTTTTATATAGTTTCTGGTTGAATTTATAGATATAAAATAAGTGAAAATTCATTAACAACTAAACAAATTAGTAAGGATTACGTAACGTGACCTTTGTGGGAACCTAACAATTGAGAATATCGCTTATTTCATGCATGCAGTATGCGCAATTAATTTTTCGGTATCAAACATTCCTCTTATAAAACATTCCTTTTATAAAAAACATTCCTTTTATAAAATTGAACTCACTAACACCCAAATTTGGACTCAATTGGCTTAAAAGCGGACTTTCCATTTCTGGGTCATATTTTGATGATCCGAACCGTTCAACTTGTTTAGAACATATTTTAAAGGGTACCTACGAGAAATCAGCTCAAAATATGACTGTGAAGTGTTTGATCTAAACAGTTTTTCATAAAGCTTGACCGAAACTGTTTTATGAAAAACTGTTTAGATCAAGCACTTTTCGGTCATATTTTAAGCTGATTTAACGTGACTATCCTTAAAAACATATTTTAAAACAAGTTAAACGATTTTGATCAAAATATGACCCAGAAATAGGAGGTCCGCATTTAAGCCAAATGAGAGATTATATATTGACAAAAACACTTGCATACGGTCAAGCGCTTATCTTCTCACAAAAAATTGTCCTAGTGAATGCCTAACTTATGTCTTGTTCTGTTTGGTTTGGTTTTTGATAAAAAAATTCCAACTCAAAAAATACTCATTATCCTTATTTCCAATCATTACTCTTCACTCATTACCTCTGTCTCCAATCATTATTCTTATTTCTCTCTCTATCTCTCTCCACTTATTGCCCTTACTTCCAATCATGACTTTAATTTTTTGTTTCCAGCTCCAAGCTGAGCCTGGCTCACTTTGCCTCTGCTCGACAGGCTGCTAAAATTAGTCCACCTGGTCCCCGCCCGAATTGAAGTACTTAATTAGGTTCTCAAAAGTACGATTGCAACTTCAATTTCCAAAATACTTAATTAAAAAGGGCGCTGATCAATTCTTCATTTTAACAAATTTATCAAACGCGTTCTAACCGATCTATAATCACCATTCAACTTGATCTTCGGGTACTGCAATTTTGTACCCAATGGGTAGTATTACTATACACTTATTTAGCCGGTTTATCACTTTTTTCCGGGGTATCCTTTATTCCCTATTCCCCTCTCATTTCAAGATCATTGCCCTATAAAAAGAAAAAAAAAATCACAAGAGTATCTAATTTTTGCAAACAAATGATTGAAGAGGGCAACAAAATCAAACCCACTTTTCACTTTGGCTTAGGGCATAATTAGGGTTCTGAGATGTAGGACCCTGCCCCTAAAGAGACAGATTTTGCCATAAAAGTCATGGACATTATTACCCATGTTTGCCATTACAAGTAACCAAGTATTACTTTTTCTAACTAGGTTATTATTGTTAGATATAATAAGGTTTGACATTTGATTGTTATATCCCCAAAGCATATAATTTTGTGACAAAGTCACCTACTTATTGTTGGATTGGAGTTACCTTTTTGCCTTAGATACCCCTAATGGTGGACTTTTATCATTGTGGTCCTTTTTTAACAGCTCCATGTGATGTCTTAATCTTAGTAGGAGGAGATCTAGTGCATGCTGTTGACTCAAAGTGTTTGCTTACTTAAGTCAATTGCTCTTCTTTTTTTTCTGAAGACATAACTGTTCATGACATTAAGACAACAAAACAGTGGCCTAAGAGCTCGGTGGAGAACTTTGTACAATGAAACCATTTTGCCCAATAGCCGCTCGTAGGTATGATAATTTTAACTGAGAAACTGAACCGACCGACCGAACCGGTAATTTTTTAGTGAATTTGGTATGTTTCAGTAAGGGTTCAGTTCAATCGGTTTTCATTTTTTAAACTTCTTTTATTCAGTTCGGTTTCAGTTTCCAAAAAATAATGCTGAGATGCACTGAACCAACCTAAACATGTTTATTATTTGGACTTCACTTTTACCGGCCCTTTTAAACCTAGCCATTCATCTAGACATTTAGGGCTCGTTTGGATGCGGGATTAGGTTTGGAGGTGTTATGTAAGAAGGGATGATTAGATAGTAGGGGGTATTGGATAGTAAGAGATGACCCACATTGATGTGATGTTTATGGAGGGGGTATTAAATAGTAGGTTGTTTGGATGAGGTATTAGAGAAGGAGGATTAAATAATACTTTGTTTGGATGGAGGATTAATAGGGGGTATAAGGAATGGTGGATGATGTAAAAAGCTGTCAAATGACCCTTTTGCCCTTATGCAGTCCCAAACTTAATTATGTATTATGTTATATATATAATTTAAAATATAATTAATATTTCACATTTTAAGCCGTAATATTTAATTTGACTAACAAAATGTACACATTTATTAATATTAGAAAATTAAAAAGTCAGTTATAATTTGATAAAAAATTAAAATTTGTTATGAAGTGTTTTTTTATAAATTTATTTTTTTTAAGTGCTTGTAATACCCTTCTTTAATTTATATTTATAACTTACTTATATATCCATTTTAATTGATTGAGGGTGGGATGTATAATTAATAACACATGTGCATGTGTGCACACAATAATTTTCCTTCCCTTGTTCTTATCGAACCCAGGGTCACCTGACTCACCCATTGTTTTTACTTTTTATCACCGGTGAGAGAGAGAGAGAGAGAGAGAGAGAGAGAGAGAGAGAGAGAGAAGAAGACGAAGAAGACGCAGCCCTCCGTTGTCTACCACCGCTCGCCGCCTTTCACCTCCAATTAATCTCGCCTCCTCTCCTTCGCCGGTCCTAGGTAATTAGAAGACGAAGAAGACGCAGCCCTCCGTTGTCTACCACCGCTCGCCGCCTTTCACCTCCAATTAATCTCGCCTCCTC
>JAOTQK010000002.1:16615880-16683692 GCA_025642025.1 Rhododendron ferrugineum
GCCTCGCCTCGCCCAATTCAAACGTCGGGTCACCTTCGGCTCTGAATAATCTTGTCATGCCTTTGAGCCTTAAATTCTGGTGACTCCGTTCTTAGTCGTCTTTGAACCTTGGATGTCTTGACAAACTTTGGGCTTTACAACTCCTGAATTACACGGTTTCTCTACAAAACGAAACTAAAATACCTTACAAGCAAAAGTAAATAAAAACAACTAATTAACCGACAATAGTAACTAAAACTAGACACTAGCGCACCCTACATTGCATTCTCGGGTGCTTATCACCAGCTAACAGAAATCAAAGCCATGCCAAAACTGCAGATCACAAACAGTCCAGCAAATAGAAACCAAAGGCATGCCAAAACTGCAACCTCTACATGACCAACTAACCTGCAAAATCAGCCCACAACCTGGCCATCCAACTAACAACACAGTTGCCCACACCACTGAAACAAACTACACAGAAATGTTATGAATGAACAGGTCACAAACATACACACACCTGCACCTGCACCTGCACACACACACATCCCTCCACCTGCTACAGTCATTAACAAAACCACCAACAAAACTGCAACATCTGAAAATTAAGATCATAACCACCAACATAAATTTACATAACACCATAGCCTTAATTTATGACTTTTTTGGCTCAGAAAATTTTCATCATAGCCACTAGTTTACACATGGAAACACCCCATGAACTACCAACGCAATCCCCCTTCACAACACCCCATCCAAACAGGCCCTACCACCAAAGAAAAATAACCAAAGGCATGGGATACTAATATCAAGCAATATTGGGCTCAAACAATATTATGGGAATCATAGGGTACTCTTGGCTGCAACTAATGTTACCCCGCCAAGATACGTACCTTAATTTTATTAAATTGTTTCATCATTGCCCTGTCCAACAATTGTGCTAGTGCAGAAATGAGTGGCTTAACCCACACAAGTTCACAAGTACATACACTGACCTGCACTGGAACAATTTAAGGCACTGCACTGCACTTTTGAACTCACACACACTGATCTGCACTTCCACAATTTAACCCACAAAACTGTAGTTCTAAGTCACACAGACACTGATCTGCACTTGCACAATGTAACCCACAAAACTGGAGTTGTAAGCCACACACAAACTGATCTGCACTTGCACAATTTCACCCACAAAATTGCACTTTTAACTCACACACACACACTGACCTGAACTTGCACATTACTGCACTTCGAACTCACACACACACTGATATGCCACCATTGGGCTCAGAACAATGTCATCCAAGCCCCCAGTTGATATGTCCATGAAAAAGTGCAAGTGCAGTTAAGTGATTGAAACATTTCCAACCACACTTGGCTCAGAAAAATAACATCATAGCCACAGAGAATATCCCAACATAGCCACTAGTCTTGTGACTGAAAGTTGAAGTGCAGTTCAGTACATGCAAACATAGCCCTCCATAGCAAAACACACGCACACACACACCTCACAAACTGTTTTGTGCAGAAATAAACTTGGTAGGATACATCACTGTCTAGCTAACACATGCAAACAGGCCACAAACTTCCAAGTAACCCATGCCATTACGGTACTTTTCAGACACACCACATTGTGATATCCCCTTTTAATCTGTGGGCCCCAGTTGAACACCCTGTTTGGGAAGCCAAAATGGAGGGGGGATTGGGCTCAGATAATAAGGTCGATACGTTGGCTGCAACAAATGTTACCCCGCCAAGGTATCGACCTTTAAGTAAGAAATTAAATCATTCATCATTGCCCTAGAAAACAACACTTTCAACTCACACACACACACACTGATAAGCCAACACTGAACATACAAACATAGCTGAAGTGTGAATGGCTGCCATTGGCTTAGCACAATTTCATCATCGCCACAATTAATGCTCATGAATAGAGTGCAAGTGCAGTTAAGTGATTCAAACATTTAGGCTCAGAAAAATATCATCATAGCCACCAACATAGCCAGCAGTTATGTCATCGATGTGGGCTCAAGCAATTAATGAAAAACCATTGGAAGTTACTCATGGCTGCAACTAAGGTTACCCCGCCAAGGTAACTACCATCTTTACCGTTTCTAACTTATTCATCATCGCCCTTCTTGTAGTACACAATCAACCAAACCCTGTCATGCAAAGATATTATCAATTACATAACAATATTAATAATAACAGACCCACATTACCATAATATGACATAACATACACACCATAACAACATTCGATTACATCACCAGATAAGATACAAATTAGTGCATCAAACATTGTTCTTAGTTTACCTCTTACGAATGTCTATTGTTCTTAGTCATTACAAATTAACAAATGGCCTAATCTGTACGACGATAACATGCAGCAACTTCAAAAAAAGTGGGTCAAGTACCAATCTTGCATATAATGGTACTTAAGTCACTTCAAAAGGGCACTACTATGGCCACTAGATCGGACCATACACCTCACCGGCGAGGATGGCCTCCATCAAAGCTTGCCTCTCCTCGGGCTTCGTGCCATAGAAGTCGTCTACCCTCTCTTTGTGGCTCACGATTACGGCACTGAGCTTGAACTTCTCCGCCAATGTGATATTGAGCTTTGACGACTCCTCTTTGACCATCGTGCGTCGGGCGGATAGCTCCTTCTCGTAGCCAAAGGAATTGGCCAATTTCTCCACATGGACAACTCCGCTTCACCCATTCTTGTCCTCTTCCTCCCCTTTTGGGCTCTGGCATTGGCCACCGGCAGTGAGGCACGGGGAGTGGACGTGGGGAGTGATGCATGAGGTGTGAACGCTTAAGGAGTTGTGGGAGTTACGAGAGTTGTGGGAGTGTTGGGGAGATGTCCGTCGTACTCAGTGAATAGAACTTCATAGAAGTCATTGGAGTTATGTGGCTCCGTTGTTTCGTTTCCTACTTTCGGGCGCGCCATTTCGTCATAATCTTTCGCACCCACCCCCGTAGCCCTATCCTTGCCAAATATTCTTTGCCAATCTTCAAAGTACGGGAAAGGCTTCCCGTACAAGCCTTGGGCCTTTTTTGAAAAGGCCTACACAAATATTGGAGTTTTAGTAAGGCATTCCCATCCCTTAATATTCAATTAAAGCATTGGCATTGAAAATTGGGAGTTACCTTTTCGTACGCATCCCAAATGGGTTGCTCCACGTCAATGCGATTGTTGACAGCATCCCACCCGAAACCACTTAGGGCTGTAATTTCAACTAATCTAGCCCATATGGTTTTCCAATGCTTGACCTTGGAGTCAATGTGGGGGTTTGCCTGAAAGGTGCACCCCGGGGGCACTTTTTGTAACTCCTTTTGCAAGTGGGTGAAGTAACCCGTTCGGAACCCATTCTCGGACTTCCACCTACCTTCCTCTTCATTCAACATGCACTTCATTAGTGCATCCTCCTCAACTTTCCTCCAACTCCTACGTTTTTGCTTCGACGACCCCTCCACTTCCACTACTTCGACTTTATTAGTGGTCATTACTGCACATGCATTTAAATATGTGCAAATATTGTAAAAGTAGGACCTTTAAACAAAATTTATGAATATAGCATGAAATACAATCGTACATTACAAGTTGTTCAACGACAAAAGTTACGAAAAAATTACAAATAGTACAATTACAATGTCAAACACAACATAAAACACAACGAAACGAAATACAATCAAGGAAGGATGCCCTCCACTTGTCCCCCGCTATTGGCTAACCATTGGTTATACATGGCCGCCGCTAGAGCATCCCTCCCTGCGGTCCACTCATTCGAAGTGTCTACGGTACCAATGTGATCATCAACGGGGACATCGTTGATATGTGCTTGTTCCCACGCTGTGTACTCGTGTTCAATTGGATCGTTGGGCATCTCTCTCTTAATTAGATTATGAAGAAGACAACATGCCGACACGATATGACATTGAGTCCTTATTGGGTAATAGGAGGGAGATCTCAAAATTGCAAACCACATCTTGAGAACCCCAAAGCTTCTCTCAATGACATTCCTAGCGGCGGAGTCTTTCATGTTGAAGTACTCATCTTTGCTTGTTGGCATATGACCTTGCCTCCAAATGTTAATGTGATATCGTTGGCCACGGTATGGTTCTAGAAAACCGTTCCCATTGGTGTAGCCAGCATCAACAAGGTAATAATGTCCGGTAACGAATGGAAGACAACACATTGATGGGTGGATAATTGTGATGGAGTCAAAGGAAACATGAACTTATGATATGGAACATACAATGGGGGACTCTGAGACCGTGGGGTCTTTCCATGGCGTTTCCAAGGATTCTAGAGTCAGTGGCCGATCCTTCCCAACCAGACAATATGTACACAAATTTTTGGTCCCGAGTACAAAAAACTAAGACATTTGTAGCAATTTCACCCTTCCTCGACCTATATCGTGGCCTGTCAATGGTCGGGGGATTTACTGGGACATACGTCCCATCCAATGCCCCTAGACAATTCTAACAAATTGGAAAAGATTATTAACGTAAGTGAATATGGCCAACTAGAGGAAAGCTTTAGAATGGAAGAAATACGAACAATTGAACATGACTATACCTGAAACCAATTCCACCTAGTGTCGTGGTAGTTAGCAGGTACAGACTCGGGTGTCACTAGGAGCATTCGGTGAAGGCGCAAGACAGCTTGGAGTACAGCATTGAAATGCCTACTTATTGTCTCAGTAGACCTATAGAAATCAAATTTGGTACGCCTCTGCTTTGTATGGTGAGAGAGGACCCACAAGAATATTGCTACCCTCTCCTCAAGACATACGTTGCGTGAGTCACCTAACCCAAGACCTCGGACTAAACAACAAAGTCTAAAAAAAGTACGCCTATTCACCTTCAATTGCTCATGGCAGTCCACGTCATTACCCCGTACAAGCCTATTGATATTGTTTATGTGCGACTGGTAAAAGTCCGGATTCGGAGACAATTCCAGACGAGGCTCCAGACTGCGAAATGTGGACGTGATGAACAAGTAGAGACGAAAAACACCAATCACATCGTTCATAATGGCATGTAATGCCATGAACCCCTCTTGCTCTTCTCTTCTCCTTTTTTGTTTTCTGTTTAATCTTGGCATCATAAGAAACACTTAAAAAGGTTTAGGGTTTCTTATGAACACCTAATAGTCGGATCCTAAATAACAATGATCAACCCAAGTAAAGTGCAAGATACTAATGAGTGGCTCACAAATAACGATCACAACATAAACAATGGGGCTGTTTCTTACAGATGGGAGGTTATGTTTGAGGCAATAATAGGTGACACTATTTCCAAATCATACATTTAACTAAATAGTAAAGTACCATACGACGCAAGTGTACAACATATCACATGAAAGCAGCCAAGCATCAGTACATAATCAAAATGGTGCTACCATTAGGCTTCAACTAATACAAGAGCAGATAATGCCTATCCTACTTATAGATTACTTGTACCAGTTCTTTGATAAGTAGCACAATGTTTATTCATGAATGAAAGCTAGTATTCACCTAACCTAAGAAATATTGTGAAGGAAGTCTCTTTGTAACTGAAAAGATTATAAAGAAAGCAAGGTATACGGAAAATTTATTTATTTGAGAATGTAGTAAGCTATGAAAACCTATGAACCTTTCATTTCATTCATTTCATTTTAAGCATTCAAGGGTTCACTAGGGCTTATCCAATCTGAAAGCCTAAGTTATCAGGAACACTTGAAGCAAAAATTTAAGCTTCGAGTCCGTTATTGACAAACGAAAAAGGGTTTTGATTTCTTGTAGGGTTACCTTAATTTGGTTTTTGAATTACTCCTACCAAGTGGGATTTTCTTAAAAATGAAGGGAAAATGGTGTTTTAACTGTTAGGATGTTATGTCAGAGAGGGGTTTGATTGGTTGGTGGGTTTTGATGGACCCAAGCAAATTCGTAGACTTTAAATTGTACATTTCCAGAACCCAGAGGGGTTTTATTACTATAATAATAGATAGAAGAGTACATTGTTGAACTTTCCTAAAGTTGTGGGCATATCTATGTACTTGGGCCAGCAGCTCAGAATCAGTAGGAAATAATACTAATTATGGTTGCACAGAACCACAACAACCACACCAATACAAGGGAAAAAAAATTCAAATACTAGACAAAGATCTACAAATGAAATGGTAACAACCCCCTCAAAAGCAACAACTTTTTCTGGAAAACTCCATGAAAGAGAACCGTCAAGAATCATAGAAAGCTTATGTGTATCAACACCATTTTCACTTAATATGCATAGAATCTAACTCCAAACCTTAAAACATTAACATTTCCATCTCTCAATGCACGTGAACAGATGAGTAGTGAAAATTTATAAGTACAAATGGACATCAAATGCTTATTCCCACCAGGCACACCAAGATAATGACAGCAAGGAATAAAATGGACTGAAACAGGTGTGGCTTCCCATTGACGTGCCCATTATCACATAATAAATGAGGAAGCTATTGACTTGCTGCTTCAAGGGTCAAGTCTGTCCAACAAATCAGAGTCTAAGCAAATCACGGGGGTGCGCTTCAAAAATGAGATGCTTTTCGTTATTCGGTGTCATACCCATTTGGGATGAATCTGATTTTAGAAGTTTTTCTTGTTCCTATGGTTGTTTCAGGGATCCATGGGAGAACAATGGAGGAACCATCAATATGGAATGCCTCAAACTTTAACTCTGAGGTACGGTCTGTTTGGTTCCCTTTTATTTTTACTCTTTGATTCTTTGGTATCTTTCATTGCGTAAAGATTTAGGTACCTGATTTGTTATGATTAGTTAAAAGTTGAAAATGGGAAATACCAGCACACGAGAGACTGCTGGTATACAGTCTTACGTGATAAAAACGAGGTACTGTAGTTTTTTTTCTATTTACAAGTAACGAAAAAATCAAGATATGAGGTTTGGGTTTCATAATCTTCAACCAACAAAATCAGAAACAAATCCAAAACCCATGCATCCCACCATTCGAAACCCTAGATCAAACCTAACCTTCAACCTACAAAATCTGAAACAAAATCCAAAACCCATGCATCCCATTACCAGTCGAAACCCTAGCGCCCAAAATCGAACCTAAACCTGACTGAATCGAAATAGCGAGTGCGGGAAGAGTAGGAACACAAAAAGCACAAACAAATCAAACCCATACCTCACTGGGCGGCGAAGAATCGTTCAGATCGAAAAAAAACCCAAAATCGCCACAAACCCTCGTCTCTTCGAAGAACAAGTGCGGCGAATAATTGTGATAGGAGAAATGGGTACCTTGGGGTGGGAAAGGGGGATTAGGAGGGGTAGATTCATCCGAAAAAGAGGGGATTTTGGGGGGATTCGACAACAACTGGTCGAGGGTCGCCCATGGCTAACACCCCCTCAGCCGGTGTTAGCTGGTGTAGTGGAATCCTCCGATTTCAGAATACCCCCACCCTTTTGGGATCCCAAACGGGGTATAAGGGTGGGGCCCAGGTGTTAAAAGGGGGGGAGAACACAACACCCATTTACAATACCCCATCCAAACAGGCCCTTAGTGTCATCTAATAGAAACCTTTTTCCAACTTTTATCTGCTCCTTCCGTTCCTAATTGTTAGTCTATTATTTCATTTTGGATTGTTCCAAAATGTTGGTTCTTTTTTAAAAATGGCAGGAGAAATTTGATGATTTTTTAAAAATGTCCCTCACAAAGTGAATATAAGTGTTGTAAAGTTGGTAGAATATAAGGGTAATGGTGGAAATGATAGGCATTTAAATTTAAATGTACGTAATTATTACATGTCTCCTTAAATAGTTGGAATTCTCAAAAGAGACCAACAATATGGAATATGGAACAGAGAGAGTATATTTTTCGGGAAATTCCTGGCCGGTCCTATTTTTTGTGTGGGGTTCTATGCAGACCCTTTTTTGTAGAGTTATTCCATCTAACCCCTTTTTAAATACGCTTTTACTATTTTGCCCTTTGTCACTTTCCACACCTCCAGAATTCACACCACTTTGAAGAATTCACACCCTTCTGCAGAATTCACACCCCATGCCCCTTTGTAGAATTCACACCCTCCCAAGAATTCACACCCCTTTGCAGAATTCACACAATTTTGAAGAATTATAACTCATCTGCACAATTGACACCCCTTAGAATTCACATCGCATCTACACAATTGACACCACCAAATTATACAATTCACTGTACGGAAAAAAACCTAAACAAATTACAACAATTCACATCTCCTTAAAAAAAAGTCAACACAGTTTAATAAAGTACCAATTCACATCCCCCAACAAACCATCGACTTGATGGCTCACGTTCGCTGCTGCGGCGAAACACCCACGCCGTGATTCCATCAAATCCATTGACGACAACTTCCCCATCCTCTGTCCTTTGCCCCTCCGATCCTTCCTCCGTCATTCTGTCCCCGTGTATGTATGTGTGTGTACTGGAGTAACTAATAGAGAGGGGTATTATGGTTACCTCACTTAAAACAGGGTTTATGCGGAATGAGTTTGACGAGGAGTGGGGCTGGATGGATACGTGGAGACAAAAAGGGACCGGCTAGTGAGAAGCCCTATTTTTAGAACCCTGATTCACACACAGACTATACATGCACAGATTTTTCTGCGGGGCCCACGCCATGGGTCCCACACAAATTATCCAAGCCGTTCATTAAATGTAAAATATTTTTTTTAATGGTCGTTACGAAAAATCAGCTCAATCCAATACCTATAGATGCTTGATCTAATCATTTAACTTTTCATTCAAATTTCAAGATGATGGAAAGTTAGATGATCGAATCGAATATCTATAGGTATCAGATTGAGCTGGTTTTTTGCAGAAACCTTCAAAAAAATTATTTTACATTTAATGAACGGTTTGAATCATTTGTGTGAGATCTGTGGTGGGCCTCACATAAAAATATGTGCACAATTTGTGCATGTATAGTCTGTGGGGGCAGACTTTCTGATATTTTTATACTTTTCTTATTCCACTTGTCAAGATGAACAATGTGTCATAAAAATTATATCTAAAAATTAAAAAAACAACTGAAAAGACAGTTAGGTTGTGCGTGAATCCAGCTTTTATATTTCTTGGGCGGAGTTGATGCTTGGGCTCAAAACGGGGGCCGACTGTGAATACGCTGATATATTGGCACAATCTTCTCCTCAATCTTTAGGAAAAATTTCAAAATAACCCTAATTTTTACTCTAAATTTCAATTAGACTCTCAAACTTTCAAAAAAATCAATTTTACTCCCAACGTTATGTTCTGTTAATCAAAATGACCCCTTCCGTCGAAATGACTAATGGATTTCGTTAAAGGCTCCGTTAAATAGCATTCTGATTGAATTTCGATGATCCGAGTCAGTCAATAAAAAAACTGCTCCAATCAAGTTCTTCCCGGTCTTTTTTTCCCTGATTTCTCGAGGGTACCCTTAAAATCACGTTCTGAACACATTAAGCGACTCGGATCATCGAAATTTTAATCGGAAAAAGGGAGATGCAGACCGATTCAAATTTTGTTCAAGTTAGGGCGTCCGGATTTTGCTTATGTCCGCACCTCCTCTTTCCCAATCAAATTTCAATGATCCGAGCCATACAATGTGTTCAGAATGTGATTTTAAGGATACTCATAAGTAATCAGCAAAAAAAATGCCCGAAAAGGGCTTCATCCGAATAGTTTTTTATTGAACTGCTCAATAAAAAACTACTCAAACCAAGCCCTTCCCGGTCTTTTTTTTTCTCTGATTTCTCGAGGGTACCCTTAAAATTACGTTTTGAACACATTGAGTGGCTCAAATCATTGAAATTCGATCAGGAAAGAGGAGATGCGGACCGAAGCAAAATCCGGACGCCCTAACTTGAACTAAATCTGATCGGTTCGCACCTTCCCTTTTCCGATCGAATTTCGATGATCCAAGTCATTCAATGTGTTCAGAACGTGATTTTAAAATTACCCACGAGAAATCAACAACAAAAAAAACAACTAAGAAGGGCTTCATCCAAACAGTTTTTTTATTGAACTGGTTCAATATAAACTGCTCAGATGAAGCCCTTCCCGATCATTTTTTTTGCTGATTTCTTGAGGATGTCATTAAAATCACGTTCTGATCACATAGATCGGCTCAGATCATCGAAATTCGATCGGTACACTATTTAACGGGGCGTTTAAACGAAATCTATTAGTCATTTAAACGAAAGGGGGTGTTTTGATTATAGGAAGATAACATTGAGAGTAAAATTGATTATTTTTTTGAAAGTTTGGGAATCTACTTGAAATTTAGGTTGGAGGTATTTTAAATTTTTCCCCTATCTTTAACTAGCAAACCCAAGCGTATATAGCCTGGGAAAAGTTCTTGGGCATTACTACCACTTTTTATCGTTTTCTTTGCATCATAATGAATTCAATAACATTATTTATCATAAATCAGACCATTTTAATTGGATTTGATGACTTTATTAGAAGTGATATACTCTATCCGTACATCCCATTTTGTTATGTTCTTATTTTTTTTTTGAATGTTCCAAAATGATGTGTTTATTTTTAAACTTTTCATTTTTGAATGTTCATATTACCATTTTACCCCTCATTTTCTCCCTCCTATATTCAAAATTTAAACTTGATTTGGGATGTGGCCCCAATACCATAATTTGGGTTCAATTATTTTTATTTTTTTTACAAAATTATGGAGTAATATTTTGTCAAAGAGGTAAAATTCTCAAAAAGTCAAAATAATTATGATGTTCCCTTAAATTTTGGGAAAGTTAATATAGGCACAACAAATTGGAACGGATGGAGTATAATTCTGTCAAATTATTGAGGTTGGAAAAATGGAAGAGAAGGGGCATGGTGGGGAAGGGAGGGAGAGTGTGCTGAAGATCACAAGTGAAGTTTGGTGGTGGTGACGGCTAATCGAGAAAGATTGGTTGGGCTTGTTCCATAAGTAAATTAAAGTTTGTAATGGTAGTTTTAGCAACTATCCTTCTGGTCACTAGGGTCCGTTCGTTTTTGGATTTTGGATTTGAATTTGGAGGTAATGAATGTAGAGAGAAATATAGTAATGATTGGAGTGAGATAGAGAGAAAAATGAGAGTACTGATTGGAGATAGGGGTAATAAGTGGAGAGATAAATAGGATACAGAGTAATTATTAGAATAAAAAACTCTTAACCGAACTGTAAAGCCCCGAATTTTGGGAACGTTAAATAAACATTTTCATTGAAAATTTAAATAGAGTCTGGCTCATTATTACAGCATAATTCCCACAGGGATACATTTATTACACAAAGGAAGGAAAACTAGGGTCCCTAACTACTGCTCCGCCCACTCCTCCATCCTAGCCAGCTCCTCTCCTCCATCCTAGCCAGCTCCTCGGCTCCAAAAGCCTCAAAGGTGTAGAGTTCACCCTGCTCATCTATAAGGTCTGACACATTATACCGGCGTCGCCCCCAATATAATATGTTAGGGTTACAACAGTAACACCATGAGCTATGAAAGCTCAGAAGAATAATCCCATACCCGCTTATGTAGAACACTTGGAGGCCCAATTTCATGATCAATTAGACCGGTCGAAGCCCCAGAAGTTCAAACGTTGTTTAATTGCATATTACCCGATTTGGCAACTTTCGGGCGAGCTCGGATTGGGCCCAAACTTGGTGGGCTGACTTATTTTCGCGTTGCGGTCAATACTCACGACCCTAGTTCGTGACTGATGGTGTTTTTCGGCCTAATTCCTTCGTTTAGGCCTCCAATTGGACGTTTTTGCCATTTTAGGAAATATTTGTTTCGTTAATAACTTTTAGCTTATAATTCCGTATAAGTTTATTCTTTTTGGGAAAGCCATGTTTTTCTTTCATTTTTTCAATTTTATTATTTTCCCCAAATTTTGGGAATTTTTGTTTTTGAGTTAGGGTTACGCCTTCTTTTTTTTTTTCTATAAAAGGGGTTGTATCATAATATTTATGCAACTTTTAATCAATATTATTCAGATTTTGTCTCTTTCTCTCGTGGACTCGAGTTTATCATTCGTTCGATTAGTAGGCAACTAATCTATTTGTTAATTCCGCTGCGTCACCCGCTAACCCATAAATTATAACAGCAGGTCATAGAAATGATAAACTAGTTCCAGATTTTCAAATAGTACATGCATCTTTAACAAGACAATTAACAATGACACATCCACATTCGCTATTCAACTAACGTCGGTGTCCGTGATATCCGAGTTTCTCCTATGCGACTTTTCGTAAACTGTGTCACTATTTTCACTTTCCATTTCCAAATCAACATTTCCAAAATCGTTTTTACACACCCAACCTCGGTTTCGCCGTCCCGGATTCCCGAGTATCCTCACAATGGTTTCGTTGTTCCGAGTTCCCATTGACACACAATAGCATTGGCTCCTCTTCGCGGATAACCAAGCCACAATTCAACCTCACCATGGTTCTGCCGTTTCGGGTTCCCATGGGAACACACACATCTCACAATGGGCAAGTTCGGCCACATTGCGGTTTCAAAACACTTTTTTTTTAAACATCATTTCCAAATTCGTTTTTACACACCCAACCTCGGTTCCGCCGTTCCGGGTTCCCGAGTATCCTCACAATGGTTTCGCCGTTCCGGGTTCCCATTGGCACACAATAGAATTGGCTCCTCTCCGCGGATAACCAAGCCAATTCAACCTCACCATGGTTTCGCCGTTTTGGGTTACCATGAGAACACACACATCCCACAATGGCCAAGTCCGGCCACATTGCGGTTTCAAAACACACCTTGTCATTAACACACCCTAGGTGCCATGTTTTTAACTTCCTCAATTTCGGTGTCTCGTTTTCATGCTTAGACTCCGCAGTAGGACTTTTCACGTAAGTACTCATAAATCATTCATTGTAATCTTGAAACTAAACTAGCAAGATCATCCAACTCTATATCATCGATACCCTGTTATAATTTCCTATTTTCACATATTTATACTCAAACATTTAGCACATAATATAAAGCATAGTGCCACATGGATGGACACCTTTGGAGTGGATACCACTTATGCTTTATCACACATTAAGCAAGTAATCCAAGTAATCACATATACATACTCATAATCATCCTTAAGATCAAAATACGAATACTTCTTATCAAGTTTATATTTTGAAAAACCCGTTCTTTCTTTCTTTGAAGAAGTTCAAAACAACATATGTTTTTTCGGAACATAAGGTCGATATTTTCAACATACTTCCCTTCCTTTTCAATCTTTAGAAAGAATACTTTTCAAGTTCTCACGCATTTCAATCAATACGAACAATATACAAGTTCTTACATAATCATACATTTCTCTTAAACTTTTCAAACATACGAATCTTCTTTTATACGTTGAGTTAGTGGACAAGGGACTCTACCGTTTTTCTTGGCGGAAGTGACGACTATGAAAAGAAAGTTGGCTATCGAACGGAGTAACTTCCTACGGAAAGTTTGCGGTAACTTCGAAAGAGAACGGTTTCTCTCGAAACTAGTTCTTGACTAAACTACTAAACTTTTTGGATCGAGAGGGTGCTCGAGTGGTGGTTTAGTGGCAGTCTTGGATGAGTTTCTTGAAAAACTCAAGAACAATGAAGAACAAAGCAAGAACAAGCAAGAACACAAGAATTTCTAGAGAGAGAAGTTGAAGGATAAAGGTGTGAGTTGAATGACAAGAATGTGGTGCTATTTCTAGCAAAAGTTTGGGCTCTCCCTCTCCCCTCATGGCCGGCCAATCTCTCTCTCTCTCTTTCTCTCTCTCATGGATTTGCTCCATTGTTAGGTCAAATCTTGTCCTCCAAGCATGCCATTGTCTAGTCACTTCCATATTTAGGCTTAAGGCTATATTAACAAGTAGGATCTTAAGGCTTTTTAGGGAAAATCTTAGGTGATTATAACCTAGGTTACTAGTCTTACAAGTCTAAAGCTTAGCCTTTCATGTTTAGTCATTCCTAGGTCTAGGTTGTAGTAAAAAATCTAGGTTATTAAGGGCTAAATTCTAGGATGAATAAAGGCTAGATTGTGTGCTTGAAAAAGACTAGAAATGGGTTGGCATGGTCATTAGGCTTAAGGCTAAAAAATGGGCTAAGGAGTAGCTTGGGAAAGTGTACACACATGCACACACATCTCTCTCTCTCTCTCCTCCTCTCTCCTCTCTCTCTTTCTCTCTCTCCTATTTCCCATGTGCATATATATATATATATACATGTGTATATATATATATGTGTGTGTGTGTGTGTGTGTAAGACTAAGGGTTTAGTTCTAAGTAGCCTTATAAAGCTAGGAGGAAGAGTAATGATTATGGTTAAGGCTTTCAAGTGCTAGTCAATACCCAATGGTTAATATTTCCCCTAGAAAGTATATATACATCTATATATATATATATATATATATATATACATATACTTAGCTAGGCATACTTAGGTACTCATTTGTCCTATTAGGCCTAGGAGGAAAGGGTAATGATTAAAGGGAAACTTCCAAATGGTATTCTATTTGTCCAATGGTTAACCATTTCCTAGAAAGTATATCTACATATATATAGGCATGCTTATAATAGGTTATGGGGTATATATACCTATATATGTGTATATAGGCCTAGGAAAATTTCTAGGAAAGTGATTTTGGTAGGTAAATAGGTTCAAGACTAATATCCCTAGGTGTGCATGCATGGTAAGGCTAGGTATTTCTACTTTTGGAAGCATCATGATTATTTCCTTTGGTCCAATGGGTAAGACTTTTTCTAGAAAGTATATAGCTAAGTATATAGGCATGTATATATATACATACATATATATATGGAAAATATAGGAAAGTAAGTTTTTGAAGGGTAATTAGGGTTAGAGCTATTAATCTTAGGTTTGCATGCATGACAAGTCTAGGTCATGATAAAGGGTTCTAATGATTTGTCTTGTCAAATCCATGAGCTTATGACAAGTCTTATTCCTATTACTCAAAGGATAATAATTACCCTACGAATTGTTGTTCAATGGGTAAAGAGGAAAGATATACTTGGAAGGAGTGATGATGAGAGATAAAGTCTTGAAATGACTAGTCATGAAAGTGCAATGATTTTCTAGTCTAGGGTGGGAAAGGTTCATAGGGTGAAAAGGTTCACTTAGAAATTAGGAGGGTTCATAAAGGTCATAAGGTTAAAAAATGGTTAAGGAGGTTTAACTAGGCTTAGAATCCAATTGATTTAGCTAACTATTTGGTTCGAATCAAATTATCCAAGGAAGGGTAGGACTTCTAGCCAAGAAAAATGAAAATTTCAAATATTTAGCGAAATTTTTACTTACCAAAAATCAGGGTCGTTACACGAACAAGGTCTAGATTTCCAGTTAATTTCATCGATCCCTCTAATATGACTTGTAGTGATTTTGACCTTCAATTACATCTTTGATCCGTGTTAAGTCCAATGAGATATTAAATTGTTAACATGGGGTTTGCATCCCCGTCTTGTGTGGGCCCCATCGACAATTTATCGTAATAATTTAAATCATTTATCTTGCAGGGCACGCAGAGTTGTGTATATATGCAAAAAAAAATCAACTTGACCCAACATCGATTTGTATATCAAAAATTGAATTTTGGTTTATAAAATCGATGGCTTAGATTCTGTCAATAATTTTTAAGTTAAAATGATCCCTTGATTTCGATTAGGTAAGGAACTTCGATTTATCCCAATTTTTTCCCCCCTTATGGCCTTATCCCTTGATTTTACCCAAAAACTCTATCAAGCACGTTTTCAATTTGAGTTTTTATTTCCCAAAAAATAACAGAAACGTGAACGAAAAGGCAAAATGAATTGGGGATTCCATTAGAAGAACTTATAACTACTCCATCATCATGTCTTACATAAACCCAATTTAATTTCTTAGCCAATCAAGCTTACACACCTACACTACACGGACCTCACGCGAAAAGTTATACTTTAAATGATTTATTTATTTTTTATTGAATTTCTTTCCACCAACTAAAGTAAGTACTCGTAGTACTTATTTTTTAAATTAAAAGGTGATGTATTGTGAGAGAATGATCTGTCTCATAAAACAAAAAATAAAAAATTCAAAAATAAGAATTTTAACAGAACAGAATTAGATAGCTAGACAGGTGTCTGTTAATACGAATAGTATAATACCCCTAACACTTGTAAGCCATTTATTCTATCAAATTCAGTCACTACCCTAGTCACTTGCGCATGAACCCTACTAACCACACAGATTGTGCACAGATTTTATGTGGGGCCTACCACGGATCCCATACAAATGATCTGAGTCGTTCATTAAATGTAAAATATTTTTTCAAGGGTCCTCGCAAAAAATCAGCTTAATATAACACCTATAAGTGCTCGATCCAATCATCAAAATTTTCATTCAGACTTCCGGATAATGAAAAGTTAGATGATTAGATCGAGCAACTATAGGTGTTGGATTGAGCTGATTTATTGTGGAGACCCTTGAAAAAATGTTTTACATTTAATGAACGGTTCGAATTATTTGTGTAGGACCCATGATGGGCCCCACAATAAAATTTGTGCACAGATCGTGTGTGTGGACAAATTTATCCATTGTGCATGCCAATTAATTGCCAAGTTACGTCATTTAATTTAAAGACCCATCCGTTCCATATCGAGAGTCCACCATGAAAAGTTGTGACATTTTTCAAATAAAAAAATCAACTACTTCCGTGTCTAATTTTGTGAATTTTTTCGCACCAAATTGAAGTTCTAATCGAGATCTTTAATACAGTGCGAAAAAATTCAAAAAATTATACACGGAAGTAATTGATATTTTATTTGAAAAATGGCAAGAAAGAGAAAGTGGAACCCTCAATATGGAACGGATGGAGATCTTTAATACGGTGCGAAAAAATTCAAAAAATTATACACAGAAGTAGTTGATTTTTTTATTTGAAAAATAACGAGAAAGAGAAAGTGGAACTCTCAATATGGAACGGATGGAGTATTATGTTTAGGAAACCATAAGCTAAGACTAATTTTGGCGTTATATTTTTTTCCCCTAAAAGAAAGAAATGTTATTAATCTGGTAGGCGCAAAAGCTTAAAAATCAGACAGTTGGAAAACCCATGATGACAAAATGGATGCCCACAAATCGGATCAACCATTCAAAAGGGCCTTTTGAGCATAATAATGTGCAGCCTTGTTACTTTCGAGTTTAACAAAACCAAAATCACAAGAAGAAGAGGATTCTTTCAAAGCTAAACAGTCAAGAATGATAGCCGCTATATCAGAGGATGGGTCTTGAGAGGCGGAACATTTCATCACAATCACCTCCGCGTCTTATTCTATAAACACCTTAGGCAAGTTTAGAACAATTCCTAGCTTGAAACCATATCAAATTGCCATAGCCTTTGTAATTCTTGACGAATTAATTTCAGTGTGAACTCGAATTAATTTCAGTGTGAACACTCAAGAAGATACCAAAAACCTTGCCATCATGACCTTGAGCAGTAGCTCTTGTACCAATAGAATTCGAGCTCCTAGACACAACAACGTTAACTTCTTATTATAGAAATAGTTCTATAGGCTTTATCATGAACTTCTTATTCTTTTTTTTCTTCCCCCTTCAGGAATCTTCTTTTACTACCCCAAGTAATACAATATCACTGGATTTAAGAAGTTTGCCAAATGTCATATGAGATGAAATATTTAGTGAGAGTCACATGCACATAAAACCGGGTCTTACACAGAGGATTGACATTGTTGTGAAATTAGACTAAAGGGTGGTTTGGCTTAATAATCTCCTGAGGCTCCGTTCCAGAACATCTTCTTAAAAATAAGTACTTATTTTACATTTTCAAACTCAAAAATAATAAATAATTTTTTTAAATTTTTTTTTTGCACCGATCTATCAAACAAGATCCATATTGCTAGGAAAATTATTTGCGTAAACACATTATTTTTGAGCTTGAAATTGCCTTATTAAAAAATAAATACTTATTTTCAGTTATGGAACGGGGCCTGAATTATATTTTGTCTTTATTCGATTTTATTTGCATTTTTTTAGTTTCGTATCCTTTTTTATTGAATTATTGGTTTATCTCGATGAGAAAACTTTGAAATATAAAAAATTATAATAAAAATCTTAAACAGGCTTACTGAAAACAAAATTAGTCCAAAATAGACAGATTTTTTGAATTAATTTTGTCTCTAGTGGACTTTTTTAAGTTTTTGGCCATAATTTTTTATTTTTTACATTCCACTCCTCGAGAAGAATAAATAATAAAAGAATTGACTCAAAAGGAAAAAAAGTAAGGAAAAAAAAATCCAAAAAGAAAAGTAAAGCAAAACCACCTTTAGTCACATTTAGGGTTTGTTCGGAACGTAAGGAAAATAAAAAAATTTCCTCTTCCTTCGTTAGTTCGTTAGGTTTGAGAGGAAAAAGAGAAGAAAATAATCAAAGTTCAAACTATAGCTTATGTACAGAAAAATTTTCCCTCTATTTTACTACTTCCTTTCCTTTCCTTTCCTTTCTCTTCTCCATAAGAACCAAATAGGGCGTTAGTCTTCAGCTTTCCGAAATAAGTACAACTATGGGAAATATTTGCAACACGGATGAAATTGTAGGGCTTTCTAAGTAATTTTCCCAAGATATACGTTTGTACCCCTGAATTCCTCTTCGATCGGAATCAGAACCAGCCCAAAATCTTAAATCGAACAAAGCTGGCAACGATAAGCACAGGTACCCTCTCTCTCTCTCTCTCTCGCGTCGTCTATCTCTCTCTGTTTTGCTGTTTTTCGTTTCCGCGGATTGATTTAGATGCTTAAACATAGTACTAGTATGTTTGGGGTCTAGTACATAAGCACACCTTCAAGAGTAACTGGATGTCTTCAATCCACTCAACGAAGATGTAGGAGTATCATACGTTTAGGGGGCCTTGTTTTTTGCAATTGTTTTGGGGCATGTTGAAAGGAAGTTTTTAGAAATGAAATTTCGAGTTGGTGTTCACTGATTCATGTTAAATTGTTCTTGCTTTTTGGGATCAGAATTCATGTTTAGCTGTTGAGTCTCAATTCCTACGCGAGTTGGTATTAGTTGTAATCTTGTTAGGCGCGCTAAGTGATAAAGGGGAAGTTGGGCACGCACGGAGTGTGGGCGTAGAGGTGTCAAACGGGGTGTGCCGTGCCAGCACGTCCCATCAAGCTTCGTGCCAACTGCGCTTCGTGCCGTGCCTGTCCGTTTACTTATTCGTGCCATGCTGATTTTTAATCGTGTCGTGCCGTGCCCATGCCGACCTATCTCCATCCGAGTTTTGCTGGAAAAAAAGAAATTTGTGTAACCACTAACAACTTAGTATTTGTGGTGACGTGCCCCGTGCCCGTGCCCTTTCGTGCTTGTCTAGAACCGTGTCCTGCTCGCTAGCCCGGCCCACTTGACACCTCGTATGTGTGCGAGTGTGCATTTGAGTACGCAGGGTGTGGGAGTCGTGTAGTTGGGTTTGATTGATTTTACCACTTTGCCCTAATTCATGTTGTAACGAAGGTAGTTGTTGAAAATTATTTTTTATGGCGGCAATGTTGGAAACCACTTTTGTGACAACTTCTGATTTGTTCACATGACTTGTTGCTCTCCAGTTTAGAACTGGAGTAGATGTAATGATACGTATACCTGTGTTACCAAAAAACGGTAACAACGTAGAGAATTACATTTTGGTACGCTTGTTTCTGAAATAAGGTACATCAAGGTTCCAAAATGCTGAATTTAAGCGATCCAAAGTGAACTCTATGTATTTTCGATTTATTTCATTAACACTTCTGTAGGAGAATAAGAAAAATGAAATGAACTAAAAATCTAAAGAGAGTGGAGCTTTTGTGAGACAAAATGTAAAAGGAGGAGAGAAAAGAAAGGTCATTGATTCATTATGCTTCTACCAAAATGGCTTACATGAAAAATTTGCAAAATGATAATCTATTTGTTGCATGTTTACCTCTTGAAATAAGTACACTCTAGGACTTAAATCTGTAGAAACCAACCGCTACCATTTCAAAATTTAGACATGTGGCATACCCTGTTCCTGTTCTCGTTCTTGGAACCGAAACGATGATCCGAACAAATCAACCCGCAGTCCAGGAACATAGATGTATACACACCCCAACATTCTCTGTTTTTCGAACAATTGCTAAGCACTTTTAGATATCGAACGGACCTTCTCGGCGAGTAAGTTCAGCTGTAGTTTGCGCATAGCAGTAGCGCATTAATGTGTACTACACACATAGATATAGATATGGAATGTAAACACGTGGTGTAATTAGGTGATGGAGTTTGTGTGTGAGTTGTCTGTGATATTGTGCGTGCGTGCTGAGTGTTCTTAATTTTGCAGCATTTACGGCATGATTTGGAGTATTGAATCGTACAAACAGTGTCTGGAAAGCAAGAAAAAGTTGGGCAGAGTGAGGTTTGGAAACCAAACAGGAGGTTGAGGCAAAGAAGATGATGCCTAGTGTTTCCTTATCGGGCTTGCAGTTCGGCAGGGAGTGTGATTCTCCCCTTGCTCACAGCTCACAGGTAGAGCTCATGCGTTAGTACTACAAGAATTTTCCATCATTTCTTCTGATGTTACTGTCTGGAATGTTTATATTTCATGTAAAACAACAGGGTCAGGAAGGTGAGCCTTCTCACCTTATATAGGAGCATTTTTTTTTAATTTTGCGCTCAAATTAATCAGAAGGGCTTGGGTGTAATTTAGCTTAATACGTAGAGAATAACTTAGTATCCTTCTGTTATGTTAATTTGTGTTGTCTGAGGATTCTAAGGTGACAGGTGTTTATTGGTTTCTTGCTGAGACTAGTCAGGGAGAGTATGACATTTCATAGTATAATTTTTAGCTGATATTGTCTTTTGATTTCATTTTGTAAATCGTCGTTTATTAATAATGATAATGAAAAACCTCGTTGCATGAGTAACTTGCTCTTAGCTGTTGTTTTGATTTGGATATTTTGTTGTGGTATGATCTTTGTTTACATGTCACCTCGGTCAGTATTGGCAAATGTACCGACCTTGGTACCAATGCACTATTTCTGAAGTCTCCACTTGTTGGCTGACTTGCTGGACTAACCAGAGTTACATGAAAATAGTGATGATTGGTGATGGAAAACTACTGACCAATTTTCATATGAACTACATATCTTCTTTTAAAAGTCAAAATTTGTTTGTAGTTTACTCTGCGGTATTTGTTATTGGTTACCCTTATAGCGGTTGATTCTTGGAGCGAGCTCGAGCTGGGATGCCTTTGGGCATAATCTTTCGCAATGGAAGTATTGCAATAGTATTACTTGTCTTTTTGAGGATGACACTCTAAAATGTTGTTTCCTTTGTTTTTGAAGGTTGTTGTGAATCTGTGTTTCTTTAATAGTTTCTTTTGTGGAAGGTTTTGGAGATTCTTAATCTTTAGGGTTGGAGAATATTAACGTATTCTGAAGATAATTATGTATGCCAATAAATCATTAGAGAGGATTCCTTCTTGTTGTGTGCATAGAGAGTTTTTATTGTCATGGAACAACTATGGGGGTGGAAGTCATGACTATAATTTGTTTTAGGATTGGGGCGTGACAGTGTCTGTAGACACTCAATAGTGGGTAACGATATGGGTTGTGTGATCCCCTCAAATATTTATAACTACTCGAGTTACTATATAGCGTTGTTCAAGATTCCTGTTGTACATAAAATGCTTGATTTGAGCTTTTTAACATGATTCCGTTAATGACTAATAATGACTAGCAGATATGAAGTATACTTTTTTTGCAATGTCCTTGGACATGAGAATTATATGAATTGACGTTTCGACACATACCTACAACCGATGATAACTGTACCCGAGTGTATGAAAATATACAGCGTAACAAGTTTCCCGAGTCAATGTGAGATGTAGTGGTGGGTTTCTTTCTTGTTGGTGGAGATTATTTTAGTTGTCCAAAAGTATTGGTTGCTTGTTCCATCTTCCTGTGTCCAGTTGCTTATGGTTTATTGTAGGGCCCTTGGTGATAATAGGGGAAGGTTCTCTAGGCTTTGGTAGTTTCTGGAACAATGAAGGTTATTTAGTTGGAAAGGAAAGGAAGTTTTTCCGGATAGAAGAGTGGGGTAGTATGTTATTCGTCGGCTTTCAGGTTTTGATGTCACATGCTTTCAAAGATGTCACTTATCAAAAAAAGATGTCACATGCTTTCAAAGGTATTCCTATGTTATTGAATTGTAGTTCTTCGAATGCAGTTTGTGGGAACTTTGTTTTTTTTGCTTTCAATGGTTTTTTATTTACCCTCCTTGTTTTGTTGGACATCTTGTCCCCTTTATTGTCTTTGTACTTCTTCTGCTAGCTCTTTAATAATTATTTTATTCTTTGCCAATCAAAAAAGAAGGAAAGACAAACTTGCTTTCTAGAACTCTGGAACATGGATGATTTATGTACCCACGCAAATTTTTTTGCCATTGGGTTTTATTCAAAGAAGTCCAGAATGTGGATGATACAAAAGTAGAGTACTGGTATTGAAATTATCTCATGCTTGGATATTTTTGACTATTTCCCCATCCATTTTTCCTTTTAACTTTGTGGTATTGTTGTGGGGTCATGGTGATTTTTGGTATGTGTTCCTTTAGTTTGTATGCTTCTTATTGTTCTTTGCTATTTACTGCTCATGTAGGGCTTTAAGGAATAACTCCTTTGTTAAATAGGTCACTGGCTTCACATATTGATGACGGGAGTGAGTTTATTACTATCCCTCTGTGCGTATTTGAACTTTTTTTCCAGTCACCTGTTTGACCATTATAATTGTTTTTACCATTATGATTGATTGTTTTTTCATATTGCCTTTTTTATTTTTGTTTTTGTTTTTTGGCCTTTTCCCCTTAGGACATGGATTTCAACGCTGCTGGTCAGGATCTTGCTATATTACAGTTGCATAAATGGGACACCTCCGAAGTCCAACTCAATCTGTCCGAATTTCGTGAAGCTTTTATTTCTCCGACAAGGGAGTTGTTATTATTGCTTTCACACCATTATGAAGCTCTACTACTTCCTCTAGTTAAAGGTGAAATTTCTCAATGTCATCTGCCCCTCTGTAGTAGCACCCAATCTTTTCAACCTCTGAGTTTTTTTCCCCCATGCAGGGCAATTTTTCGACTGTAAGGACCCTGAAACTTCTAATGAGAGCCTTCAGATTCCAAGTTCCTTGGCTTCTTGTACTCCAGAAGTGAAAGCCCCTCAGAAATCAGATTTGGGGGATGCTATTTCAAGTACTTCTGAATCAATAAGGATGGTTGCTGATAATGATATTTCACATGGAAATAGTTACCCTGTTGTTGGGGATGTAAACTCACTCACTTGGGGTATATGTGGGGATTCTTATAATCGGCATGAGGATGCTTTATTTCGAGAACTGCTATTCGTGGCTGGTAACCGTGGTGTGACAGTCCATGCCTTCCGCCAACCCAGAAGTTCAGGTGAAATGGCTAAACCCACAGTGGGGGATGGGATATTGGAAGGGAGGTGGGTGGAATGGGGACCACCTTCTTCCTTCAATCACAATAAGGAGGCACTGGATGTCTCCAATTTGGATTGTGAAACATTTAGTGGTGTCGTCGAACATACCAGAACCAACAGAACTGGTGAAGGCCGGAGTGATCTTTCTACGGAAGCTGGGAAGGATGAGTTTTCAAGAAGTGTTGCTCCAAAGAGATGGTTGCAAACTTTTTCGACCAAAGTTGAAACTATGAAAACCGATGGTAATGTTAGGACTAGATACCCTGCAGAATCATCATTTCCCTCAGCAGCAATGGTTGTTTCATTCAGCATTCTTGATAGTAATTCACCAGTTCTGGACTTCTTACCTCAGACCTGTTCTGTGACACAACAAAGTGAGGTCTGCAATGAATCTTTCCCAGATCATGCAAATAATGCATTTATGACGTCAGGTTTGAGTTCTTCCGGTTTTTCACTTGATCCTGGTGTTAAGTCCAACTTCATCGGTTTCGGGATGACTGCTTCATACAAGTGTTCTAAATTATTCTCCAGCAATTCACATCACCTTATTGGGTTTGTCTTAAAACTGAAGGATCCTCTACCTGTCAGCTCCGGTAGTCAATCCGAAAGAAACTGTAGTAAAGTCTTACTTCTTGTTGCTGAGTTGGAGAGCTGTGGAATACGGTGGGTTTGCTCGGTGAATCTAGCTGAAGGCTTAGACAAGGGGCTAGAGGTTGACTGGACAGACTTTGGATTTTCTGATAATTTCCTTATTTGTCTTAATGAAGCTGGGAAAATATTTTTCTATGGTGCTATGAAGGGTGAATACGTAGCACAAGTTGATATTTTACGAACATGTGGACTTCCTCATCAGTTAATACATGAGGATCAAGAAAAATTGTTTAGAGAAAGTGATGTGGCTCCTAGAAGTGTTGATATCTTTAATAATGTAAATGATTATGGCGTTAAGAACAAGTCTTCGTGTCAAACTGGTGATGTCTTTGGTAGAAGGGTGTTTAGACGGCTGCTTATTGCTTCACATTCTTCAGTCTTTGCTGTGATTGATGAATATGGTGTTATCTATGTAATGTGGGCTGGTGATCATATGCCAGCAAAGTGCCAGTCATTTGAGAAACAGCTTCCACATTTTCAGAATTTAGGGGTTGGAATATTGGTTGGCTGGGAGATTGGTGGTGCTGATATCAGTCACCAAAGGGCTTTTTCTAATGCACCTGGTTCTCATAAAGTAAATGCATCATCCTTAATTTATAACAGTTCTTCCTTCATAGACTATGTGACCAGTAATGGGCTTCCGAAGGTAATGAGTTTCTCCTCTGCTGCACCCCAGATAATCAATAAAAGGTTTTCAAACCATGAAGTATCGTCACGTCATTTGAGAAAAATTGTTCTTCCCACAGAAAAACTTAGTGAAGATGATATTGTTTGTTTTTCTAAATTCGGCATCACTCGGCTAATTAAAAAGCATAGAAAGGAAAGAACGGGTTGTTGGATTGTTCATTCGCCTTTGTATGTAGACCCCGCAGTGAATGATGATAGACACTTCAGTCTCCAAGGTTGGGAAGATTTTGTTGGAGAAGCCATTGGTTGCACTTTCCAGGGATGTTTTTATTTGGTGACAGAAGGTGGTCTTTCAGTGGTTCTTCCCTCAGTTTCAGTTTCTTCAGAGTTCCTTCCTGTTGAAGCGATTGGATACCCACAATCAAGTATAAGTACAGATCGTGGCCCTCAGTTTGGGAACCTTTTCGAAATGAAGGGCTTGCAACGGCCTTGGTCAGCTTGGAAAGTAGAAATATTGGATAGAGCCCTATTATATGAGGGCCCTGAAGAGGCAGACCACTTATGCTTGGAAAATGGTAAGAACCTTTATATCATGTTTGCATGGCGATTAATATCAGTTGTTAGATGGTGCTTGCATGTATTGGCAAACACGTAATAGTCCACTGTTGTCTGATTGTTGCCTCATTTCCTTGCCGTAACTTAGGAAATTTAAGTGTTCTATGATGTATATATCGGTTTATTCCCATTTGGTCTCTCCAATAATGTGATGTCTATGCAATGCTATTTATTGAATATGGAAAATGGTTTTGGAGTTTCTGTCTATCTCAATGGTAGGACTTACTAGTTATTTCGCACAATGCCCTAACCCTCAAGGATTTGTTCTCTATTAGGTCATATAACTTGCATGCTCTGGTGAGTTGTCGAGCATCTCAGTGCAGATATTTTCTTGTTACTACAAACTAGAAAAAGTAAATGCTTGAGCTTGAGTGAGAAGGCGTTTTCTCTTGTTGATTTGTGCCAATGACCATTAGAGCTAACCTATAGGACAAAAGGAATGAACTGACTTCACGTAAGGCAAAAAGGTTGTGCTCTACGTTGACATTCAGCTGAATAACTGGTGAAACATATTGGTTATTAGTGTTAATAAAGTGGGAAAACGAGGGGATTCGAAGCATAATGGGACTTTTAAACTGAATGTTTCCCTAAAAGCTTGATAAGAATGAGAATCTTATAGCTTAAATAATATTAATTCCTGTTTGTTGGTAAAATGTTACTCCCTCCGTCACACAATGTTGGTCCTTTTTGGAGATTCCAACGTTTTAAGGGGACAAGCATCAAATGCATGTCTCCTTTGAAATTGACCATTGATTTCCATTACTACCCTTTGAATACCTCTTTTAAATTTATATTTAATAATTAATGAAGGGTAAATGTTTTTCAAAGAGGACTAATATTTTGGGACATCCCAAAATGGAATAGAGGACCAACAATATGGGACGGAGGGAGTAGTTCCAAAGTCAGAAAATCTTGCTGAAGCTTAAGTGGGGGTACTTTGACGGTGGCTGGTAAGTTGGAGGATATGGTTGTTTAATTATGGATGACAATGGGTCGGGTTTGGATCGGAGGTAGTCCCTCCTTACCCGATTTTCGAACTCCAGGCTCAACTCCATACCCTTAGATATACCTAATTGGGGGTACTTATAATTCACCAAACCAATACTCAAATGGGTATGGTTGTTTAAATAAGTTAAATCTGCTTTGGTGTTTGGTAAGCTTACTGAGATTGGAAGTTCTGGGAAAACAGGCCCTTGTTACCTTTTGATTCGTTTTTAAAGTAGCTGCTAAGACAAATCCCCGTTATATTTCAAAAGGGTTGTTAAACCATCCAACTCCAAACCAATTGGCAAGGAGTGAAGAGGCCGCCCAGACTCATATACTAGTTTTAGAGGAAATAATTAACCGATGTGGGACAAACTCCAAAACTCCCCCGCATGTGCGACCCCCCGACTCACATATGGAGAGGTAAACAAAGGATCCGAAATGCATGGATCACAACAAAAGAAAGTGCAACTATGGCACAAACAAAGGGGAAAAGCCTCCGAAACCCTAGCTCTGATACCATGTTAAAGCATCCAACTCCAAACCAATTGGCAAGGAGTGGAGAGGCCGCCCAGGCTCATATACTAGTTTTAGAGGAAATAATTAACCGATGTGGGATAAACTCCAACAAGGGTTAACTGAATATTTGTCTCCATTGATATATATCAGTCGGAGATTCATTTGGAGGTGATGTTTTGGCATATTTTCAATAGCTGCATGTTTAGTTATCAATATGCATAGCTTGATTATTTTAAATGCATACATTGCAGGGTGGGGCCTGAAAATGTCTCGGATACGACGCCTGCAATTGGCTTTGCACTACCTGAAATTTGAGGAGATTGAGAAGTAAGATTTCGTACTATATACTTTTGCCTCCTTGCTATTACCTTTCATTTCCTACAAACCTGCACATGGATGTCAAATGTATAGATCTATATTATAAAACAGGGCGGAAAATGTTTAGGCATACAACCAGAGCAACATCCACTAATATATTCATGTTCAGGTTGTAGCTGTTAGATCATTTCTTTTTTTAAACGAAACAGAGAATTTTCCCTCTCTCCCCTTCACTTTTTAGGCAATGTATCCCTATTTGAATGTTGCCTTTTATGATCAAATTGGAAAACTTCTCAAAATGGTAACTGACACTATGCATAGATTGCATTTGTCGGGTAGAGCAGGTAGTTTTTTTAAGTTGAGACTATGTTACGTTCCGACGTGCCTTTAGGCCTTCTGGCACGGGCATCCGCTAGTCATATATGTGAGGATGGAGGAAACTCGAAATACAAACTTAGTAGTGAGTGTCTGGGACTAAGAACACGGATACAGACACGAGACAATAAGACACGGATAAGAGTCATAGGATAAGGACATGCAGACACATTATTTTTTCTCACGGACAGTTGGGGACAAGCTGAAATAAAAGTTCATGTTACATATTTGGTGTATGCTACAAATTCATAGAAAAAGGCAAACAAGCATTGCAACCTAGGGATAAATGACACAAACAACATCAAATTTAACATTACGAGATAAAAGCAATGACTCTATGGGGTGTCTAAATTCATCCAGATTTTAAGCAAATAAGATAATCAGATGGCATATCAAAATGGGCCTGAATTAGTATTCAGAATCAAGTACCGACAGCCATCACCCAACTTTTCAAGATTTCCTAGCATGTCTTTAGTGTGTCCCCAATGTGTTTGACGATAGAGGTATAACTATATGTACCAAATTGAACACATATTGGGCGTGTTCAACTGTCTGGAACGTGTTTGTGTTTGACCGGCATCGAAAGTTAACATGTGACCGTAGACATGTCTATGCTTCTTAGCTTTTGACATTATCATAGTGGATTATTAGTGAGGCACATGGGCGACTCTCAAGGCTCATGTATGTGGTATAAAGGTACTGAACTCTATTAATAGAACGGGATGCGACTCCCCACATTCTTAGAGCTCTAGTACCTGAGCCTTGACCAACACCCCAAATGCTTACCTCTCTTTCCTGGTGTAACTTTAGACTCCCCAGGTAACACATGTCCATCACTTCCATTCTACATCGCTATCCAACATCTTGCATCCTTGAATTTTATTGGTTTCGAGTTTTTTGTGATTTGTATTGAACAAACTTAATAACGAACCAAAAAGCTTTAGCTATTAGGTGGGGTAGGTGCCAACATTGTATTATTTGATCACCCATTCCATTCCCAAGTAATGTGGGACTTTTTTGCCTTAACATCCCCCTCATGTGCAGCCTCAATTGAGGCCTTTCATGTGTAGCATCTTTTATGGGTTTGCCATCATGTAGCCTTTTTTTGGATCTGCCATCGTGGGGATGTGGATTGTAAATTTTTGAAAATGGGGGGGTGCAATGGGCTTCGCTTTGGTACCATGTGGAACCTTTATATCCAACCTAAAAGCTTAAGTAATTAGGTTTGTGGAGAGGTCGGAACATTATATTAACTGATCAGCAATTCTATACCCAAGTTATGTGGGATTGTTTTCCTTAACATGTATCATAGGTAGGCATGCGATATATAGAGGAAGTACTTCATGCTTTTGGCTGGGGGTTACCTGAAAATGACAAAAAACGACTTTTTCAAGCATAGTTGGCTCTTGAATGTTTGTTTTAGACAATTTGTGTCGAAGAATTTACAACTTTATGATGGAGCGGCACCGCTTGGAGTAGGCTACATAGTGCAAAGTCACAGGCTGTGTTATACGCAATACTGTATCACTTTTTTGCAATCTGTTAGGGGGTGTTTGGTTACATTTTGTTTGTTAGTGTTTCTTTAAACAGATGAAATCATGTTTGGTAAGTTACTTTTTGTTCTAAGTTACTGTAACCGTTTGCAACATTTCCAAAAGTTGTCAAGAGAATGAAAAGGTGTTTTAAGTTGTGCAAATATGAAAACTGGCTAGCCCAAATTGCTCATATACAGTGCCTTCATCTTATCCGGAGGCCAAACCAGCGGTAGAATCTTGGACATTGTAAGAAATGTGCATCACAGAATTTTTGAGAGCCCCACCTCTCTCTCTCTCTCTCTCTCTCTCTCTCTCCATGCCTGTGATAGATTCTCGTGCAGACTATGGTTAGTTTTCGAACACCGATCTACATGTGTTTATGGATTGAACGAGATTCAAGCCGGGGAAATGGTAGAATTTGCCAACGCTTTGAACCTTCCGACGTTCACTGTTAACAAGGTCCTAGATCTACCGTCTTTGTGTTTTAGTTTGCCTTGCTTCATCTGATTTTCGGTTTCTTCTCTGAAGATATAGGATTTTGTGCATAAGACATGCTCGATTTGCAGATTGGAAGAAAGGGGAGAAGGCAATAGCTCTGAAATCATCAGCGATGATACTGCGATTGGTGATATTGTGAATTCTTTGGATGATGACATTTATTTTTACACTGATGCGAAGGAAAACGCATTTACCGAACATGATTTTTAGGGGTTTTTTTCCTACTTTTCACAAAACATTTACATACCAAACATACTTTCTATTTTCAGTTTTGTTAAATACAAAATGAAATCTCCCTACTTTTTGGTGAACAACAAACAAAGCTGAAAACATTACCAAACACCCCCTTAAGGTTTTCTGTGGTCCGGGCATTTGATAAATGCTCGAGTCTCAAGTTTTATATTTTCCGTTGAGAAATATTAAGAAGTCTCAGGGTTACTTAATTTTTATTTCAAGAGTAACAGAGTTTGTCTAGGGAAGCTTTTCATTAAAAGCTCAGGCTTGGCTGTTTTGTGGAATAATATTTGTGATAAGGCAAATAACCTCCAGCCCTGCCTAAAGTTCTTAAAGATCCCCAAGCTCTTTTTGGTTTTGGCCAGTGATCACAGTTTTCATAGCAATTAGACCCTAAACCTTCTTGTTCCGCTTCAATATAGCCTCTCATAAACCAAAAGAGCTAGAGAGGAATGAAAACATTTACTGAATTCTTGATTTTCGTTTGGCACTTTTCTTCTGTTGCTTGTACAGTGGTTTTTTCCATCCCATTTTGCTGCTACGTGGTTATGTATTTTTGACTAATCATTTTAAGTTTATGAAGGCTTAAAAAGAGTCCAAGTGAGTTTATGTTTTGGTTAATGAACAGCTCCCTAGAAATGCTTTCTCATGTCAATCTGGCTGAAGAAGGTGTATTGAGATTGCTCTTCGCTGCTGTTTACCTGATGTCTCGTAAAGTTGGTAGTGATAATGAGGTTTCTGCTGCAGCAAGGTACAGTCCTATTCATGTTTTATCAGTCATTGTGTTGGCTGTCTGGAAAATTGTATCTCTCGCCCACAGTGCTGGAAAATCCCTTGGCTACTTATTCACCTTGGGATGCTAGGAACAGGGTTTCTTTCATTTATCGGACTCTGGAAATCCTGATAGGACTTGATTTCTTTCATTCCCTTGACAAACGCAATGGGATGAATGGCTGAACAGATATAGATGAACAGTTTTGGTACTCTAGCAATGTGAAACCATGTAGTATCCAACCTTCAACCGTATTTTTGGTTTTTTGAAAACTATCCTGCTCTTTGGTGGGGTTTCTCCATCCTGTTTCACATAATACTTGTTTATTGAAAGTTTTCTATGGTCATTGTAAAATTTAATGTAGGAATTTATATGGTTAGGAATCTATTGTAACTCTGTCTTTCATAATTTAGTTGCTTGGTGATCGAAGTGTTCTGTGGCTTTTTTGCTTGATTCTTATCGGTTGATTGTGATACAGACTTCTTGCGCTGGCCACCTGCTTTGCAACCAAAATGATACGTAAATATGGATTGATGCAGCATAAGCAAGATGCCATCACATTACAGGGTTCTAAGAGGGAAGCCAATTCAGCATTACCAGAGGAAGAGCATTGCGAATTGGGAAATTTGAGAAGGCTTAAAGAGATGTCTCACTTTCTGGAAATAATCCGAAATTTGCAGTGTCGGCTTAATGCAAAATTCAAAAGACCAGGCCAAGGATTGGTATGTTGTCAGGTTCTGCTACTCTCCCAATAGTATTGTCTACCTTAATTTTTCTTTCGAATAAGTAAATCTCGTTGCCGTATTTCACAGGTGGATGATGTGGGGGCATTAACCTTGGTAGATTCAGATCTATTGGAGGACGACACTGGGCGTTCAGTTCTTTCGGTGGATGCATTATCGTTGGCGGCATCAAACCAACATGAACTTCCTATTGCTGCATCTGATCTGGACTTCAACAATGCTGAAAGGCTTTCTTTGGTGCCCATGGATTCTTCAAACTCCAAAGCTTATTCTGCGCCTGGCGTATCTGTTCTTTTGTCAGAAGGAAGTACCTCAGGAAGGATTTTTTTCCCGTTAGAAAATCCAAAGGATATGATAGCTCGTTGGGAAATAGATAATTTGGACATGAAAACTATCATTAAAGATGCTTTACTCTCTGGTCGTCTTCCTTTAGCTGTTCTTCAGTTGCATCGTCATCGTATGAGAGATTTGGCCGTTGAAAAAGATCCTCTTGATACTTTCACTGAAGTTCGTGATGTTGGAAGAGCTATTGCTTATGATCTATTTTTAGAGGTATCTTACTTATAATTAGTGAAAATGTTATGAGGCTGGTTTTATTGTTGCCGTAACTAGTTTTTGTTCAATAGGGTGAAACTGGACTTGCTGTAGCAACTTTGCATAAGCTTGGGGAGGACATAGAAACCAGTCTCAAACAATTGGCTTTTGGTACTGTTAGGAGATCTCTCCGCGTGCAGGTTGCTGAGGAGATGAAAAAATATGGATACCTTGGACCATATGAGTGGAACATGTTAGAGAGAATTTCGCTAATTGAGGTATGAGTGATTTATACAGTTATGTAATCCTTCCATTCCTTGGTGGTTGCAGCAGTAAGTTTGTAGTGATTGTGTTTTAGGTTTGTAGTGAATGTATTTTAGCTTACTCTTGGTTGTTTTTGTGTGGAAAGAGGGTATACCCATGCAGTAGCTTTTGGAGAACGTTTCGTGGCCGGCAGAATGAGTTCATGGGAGCTTCAATTATAGATTCAGATGGAGAACTTAATGTATGCCTTTCTCGTTCACATTTTTTCAAAGATGTCGTCATTGAATGTGGTGAGATTGATGGAGTTGTGCTAGGTCCATGGGCAAATATCAATGGACATTCTTTTGTTCCCATGTCTGATGAAGATGGTAGTTATGGTGCTTACTGGGCCGCTGCTGCAATCTGGTCTGATGCTTGGGATCAAAGAACTATTGATCGTGTAAGTCACTTGTTTATCGTTTCTTTTCCTGGATTATATGCAAGAAAGGGATACTGTGATATTTAGCATCCTGAAATAAAGCTGGAATGAGGGTAAAGGCAGTGATTACCCTGGTAAAATTGGCTCGTCTTAGGCCTAGAGGTTGGTTGCACAAAAGCTTTTCGTATTTCTGGTGAATTTCTTTAAATCAATATCTTCCAAAGAAGTGAAAGTGTATAGTAATTTTCCAAGAATCCTAGTCATTGTCTGAAAATAATACTCCCACATCCCTTGTTTGTCTTTCCCTATGGGGTGTTCCAAAGAACACGTCCATTTTCAAATGTCGAAGCATCAAGTTCATCAAGTTTTTTGTTTTTGAAACCTATCCCTTACATGAAGTTATAATCTAGAAATGGAGAGAAGTGGGTAATATAGGAATTCATACCATTTAATTTGAATTTAGGTACATTAAATGCATGTCCCTTAAAAAGTTGGAACTCCCAAGATGTACTATTTGGTCCTCCTTTCAAGTCCAAGGCGGTCTGTGATTCAGTTGCTGCGAGATTTCAAAAGCAACTTGTGGAATGGAAGAGGCAGTATTTGTCGAAAGGGGTGAGGATGACTCTCTCATTAAGATCACTGTGTTGATATGTGCTATGCATTGGGAAGGTTAGAGTGAGTGGTCCTCAAGGGATGTTCATTTGCCGCATGTGGTGGGGCTTTGGAACTTGGAAGGGTATCAGAAGAAGGTGGGGTGAGTTCTCTAGGCACACCAGTATGAAGGTGGGGATGGACTATGGCGAGGAGGGTGTTTGGGAGCATGTTTGGCATGGTGTTGAGATGTCGATGGATGTTCATCCTTCTATATTTCAGTCGGCAGCGGATAGGGGTGCGTGGATGACGGATTATCTTATGAATGGGAATACGGTGATGTGGGATATTTCTCTTTATAGGGAGGTGCAAGATAGGGAGTTGGACGAGCTGTTGGCCTTTTTGAGCAAATTATATGTTATGCGGGGCTTGGGAGGATTCTTTGAGGTACATTCTGGCAGCAAATGGGGCTTTCTAGGAAAAATCTTTTTAGAAAGTCTTGGTTGGAGGCAATAGATGTGCTTTCCCTGGAAAACCATTTGGTGCATTCATTCTTCGACTAAGGTTTCTTTCTTCATGTGGTGTGCGGCTAAGGACGTGATTCTTACCGTGGATAGCCTTATTTGGTGTAGAAAGATTATTGGCAGCCTTATTCACTGTCCGGTTGCAAGGGAGATGTGGGCTACGGTTTTTGTATGGTAGGACGTGTCATGGGTTTTCCCGTGTTCGGTGGTAGAGCTGATTCAAGAATGGTTTGGGGCTAGAGTGGGTAGAAGAATAGGGAAGTTTTGATGTTAGCTTATTTGGATAGAGCGAAATAGTAGATATTTTAGTAGGGTCGAGAGGCCTAATTTTATACTTAAAAGAGTCTTTTTCCAATCACGCAAATTATAGAAAATAGATTAGACACGTTTCCAAAACTTGGGATACACATCCATCTGCTAGACAGTAGACACACGAGAAACGTAGGAAAAGTTGAAATAAATAACATGAGAGCCAATTTTACACTTGTTTTTCCACCTGTTTAAACATGAACAGAAAATAAAATAATTTGGGAGCCAGTTATTAAAATCAATACTATTTTGATGTTTGCCTAAGATTATGGAAATCAAATAAACTTGGGGAGCCAATTATTAGAATCAGTACACTTTGGATGTGCACCTATAATCCATCCTACTAAATGTGTTGTTTTTCTTGGTAATAGAGGTTCTATGATATTAGAGTTTTTGGTTAAGACTTCTTTTCCAGTATACAGAATGTATGAAATTAGTTTACCGTATAGACATGTAGTTTCTATGGAAAAGTGAAGGAGTCGTTATTATCACATATATAGGTAAAAACATATATTGTGGTGTCATCTAATATGTTTATGAAAATGTTCGGTTGTGTCCATCCATAAGTTGTCATAACCGTGTTCCGTGACTGTACTTCTCTTACTAGAAGAGACTGGAAATTCAGTAGAAATAGCAAGTCCAAGGGGAACTCTTTAGGCAGGAGACATTAATGTTCAGCGGGTTTGAATTTTAGTTCTTTCTTTCTCTTTTGCAGGGGGTTTATTTGATCCCTTTTAATTGCACTCGTTGCTTGTTCCTTTTTCTTCAAAGAAAGGAAACTTATCTCATTTTTAATGAGATCTTTGTATTTTCATAGAATCATGATTGTTAACTTGAAGTGGGGGCCCCTTCTTAGTGACGTCACCTCCATCCAGTGACTGACCAACATGCTTCTACCTGACTGGTCAATGAGTGCTCTTTCTTCTTTTTTAAGAATAGTAGAAAAGTTCTTTAAATTTGTGAGCATTGATTTGCATGCTGTGGCATGTGCGCGGATCACACAGATCAGCCTTTCACAAAAAAATTGGGTAAGGCTGCCTACATACTGGAATTGTGAGCCTGTACTCGGGGTACAGCAGTACAACCTTTACTGCAGTTTCTTAAACTTCTTGAATCCTCGCAACTGATTACTAGTGCACCTAAATTTGTGTACCGCATCTATGGACCTATTCATATTCACTTGTGTTGAATTTTTGAACTATGCCATACAGATAATGCTGGATCAACCTTTTTTTACCGAGGGTGATGTTTTATGGGAATCACAACTTGAGTATTATATATGCCACAATGACTGGGAAGAAGTTTCCAAGCTTCTAGACATGATTCCATCATCTTCTTTGTCTGATGGAATTCTACAAATCAGTTTGGATGGCTCTGCTTCATCTATATGCAGTAGAGAATTTCCGGATTATCGCAACTACATGAGTCCAGTTGAAGATTTGGATGCTGTATGCATGGATGTTCCCGATGTCAGAATTTTCATGTTTTCAGCTAATAATATGTGCTCCTTGTGGTTACGAACTCTTGTGGAGCAGCAGCTTGCCGGGAAATTTGTTTTTATGAAGGAATTCTGGGAAGGAACAGCAGATATAGTACCTCTCCTGGCACGGTCAGGCTTCATCTCTTGCATGCGTAACATTTCAAGCCTGACTGAATCTGCTGAGACTTCATCAGATACGAATTTTTCAAATAGTAGCGGAGCAAGTCAACTCAGTACCATCCGAGCTTTAAATAAACTCATTATCCGTCATTCTGTGCAATATAATTTGCCAAACCTTCTGGACCTTTACCTGGACCACCACAAGTTGGCTCTACATAAAGATTCGCTTTCTGGACTGCTGGAATCTGCAGTAAGTTCACCCTTTATCTCCCGTGTGTTACGGTTCTTCAAGTTTGCTTGCACTATGGTTGCTAGTTTTTGAATACAGCTTCTCATCTACTTGGTGAAATGCTGATGTTCAAATATGATATATTTTCCTCTGGTTTTAGTTAGGATCACGTATATTTATTGGCTGGAAAATCTACCAAGAAATTCATCTGATTCTTTTTGATGTTCATAGCAGCTACTCTGTAACAATCGAAGTTCTCGATTATTCCATTTTCTGATCTTAGCAATGTACAGTGGTCAAATAGGAGTTAGAATTAATTCCTGTTTATTTACTTCTATCCATGTGTGTCCTTTAAAGCTACGGTTGTAGAAGTCCCAAAGATAGGAGAACGAGATCAGAACAGATCCAAGTATAAAGGGAAAACTGATTGGTATACTATACCATCAGTAGATAACTTCTTTTTCAACATTCGCTTAAGTTAGTGGAGAAAATAAAGTAGGTTGTTAAAGCATCCAACTCAAAGCCAGTTGGCAATGAGTGGAAAGGTCGTCCAAGCTCATATACTAGTTTTGGAGGTTATGAATCAATGTGGGACGAACTCTAACACTCCCTTGCACGTTCGACCTTGACCCGCAAGTGGAGAGGTAAACAAATGATCCATAACATAGTGATCACAACGAAACAAGGTGCACACAAACGACGGGGGAACCAATCAATGAATCAATAGTCTTGTCCAAAAGCCTTCAAAAGCCTAGATCTGATACCATGTTTAAGCATCCAACTCAAAACCAATTGACAATAAGTGGAGAGGCCGCACAGGCTCATATACTAGTTTTAGAGGTTATAATTAATCAATGTGGGATAAACTCTAATGTAGGTAAATAAATTTTTTAACTGACCCTCATACGTGGATTTATGGGTCCTCTGTTCGAAATTAAATGAGTGTAAAAATATCCAGTCATGTTGGCTTTTAAACATCCTTGAGCCTCAATGCTACATATAGAACCATTTTCTAAAGCATTGAACTCAGGCAGGTTCTCTACTTGAAGTCTCAAAGTACATTTTGTTGCTTTTGAATGTCATGTCTGGTTTTAAATGTCATGCCGGGTTAGTCCAATATCTTTGATGTCAAGTAGGAGTAAGCAAGCAGTAAATTTGAAATGCTAATGCAATAGTATCAGCATTGACAATATCTGATGTGATATCCTCTAGATAAATTCTTAGGTATTCACGAAACCCATGTTGGGATTTTTGTAGACGTTTGAAGAATAATGGCTGCTTAAATTTCAGTATTTGATTTAAGGTTTTTATTAATTGTTTGATCCTTATGGTTTTAGATACGTTTCCTTGTAATTCTGATTGTATGTATTATACTGGATATCATATCATGAAAATATTGTCTTGCAAAAATTGCATTCGAACTAGTATGGAAGGTTTTTGATAAGCATATATTTGAGAGATTACCATTGTCCCCAACAATGTTTGCAATCTTTCCAAAACTCGACATCAAGTGCAACCACGTTTTCTTGCGTGCGGAGGCAAACATTTACAAGTAGAAGCAGAATGCAAATGAGCATGAAATGCAATCATAAAGAGTTGAACCCAAGACCTCCCCTAACCAGTATTAGATCATTTTTATGTACGAAATAGTGTAAGTCTTTACGAGATGGGCCAAAAATTGTATATCATGTTATCCTACACTATTCACTGGTCACAATTTTGCAGCCAACACTGTGCATCAAACTATCTCTAGTACTCATAATTTTGTACATGAATTTTATGCTTCCTGCTTTGACCTTTAATCTTGTCCTTCTCCCTGCCTTCAAGTATTGGATGCAATACTGGAGTTACAGGAAATTGCGCTTACATAGTCACAAAAACTGTCAAAGATTTTTGATGAAAATCAAACATGAGACCCAGTGCCTACACACGAAGCACAAAAACTGTTAAGATTTTCAAGCAGACATACGACGCAGTTCTTTTATTCTTGTCAGTTATCTTTTTTTTCGATTGCTTACTCTGTGTTTGGTCCAGTGTTACCATAAAGCTGTAATACCCTTGCGAATTACGTTTTCGTATGCCTGTTTTGAAATATGGTACATCAACTGTAACGCCCCGATTTTCGGACACGTTAATTAAATCCTTTCTAATTGAAGCACAAAAACTGTTAAGATTTTCAAGCAGACATACGACGCAGTTCTTTTATTCTTGTCAGTTATCTTTTTTTTCGATTGCTTACTCTGTGTTTGGTCCAGTGTTACCATAAAGCTGTAATACCCTTGCGAATTACGTTTTCGTATGCCTGTTTTGAAATATGGTACATCAACTGTAACGCCCCGATTTTCGGACACGTTAATTAAATCCTTTCTAATTGATTTTACAATTCATAAAAATGATTTAAGAAAAGAAAAAAAAAATTTAAACAGAGTTTAGCAGCGAAAATCTTAAATACTAAATTCAAAACTACATAGTTGTCTTACAACTTAACGAAATAAAATAGAGTTTGACAAATGTGATAACACTTTTAAAAATTCAAATAACAATACTTTAAATTAGGAGAGCTTCTAAGGGTAAGACATCCAAGACTCGACAAACTTTCCTTCCTCAGCTGGGAGCTCCCCACTCTGGTCCGGATCGTCTTGCAGCGGATTCTGTTCTTCGGTCTCTTGATTACCTGGCATAAAACGCCAGCCCAATGGCACTATAATGAGTTTTGAAACTCAGTAGATAAGCCCAACCCTACTAACTCCTTACTCTACAGTTAGCAGTTCAACAATATAACAATTGATAATACATAGAAGGTACAGAATAATAGCGTATCATCCTTTTCTTTACTATCCATCAACTTACATGAAATCTAAGGATCCTCCCCACGAGATCCTTTCCTCCCACATCCACCAACTTTGACCGTCCCATGGAATAACTCTCCCTTTATTTGTCCTGCACCAGGGTTCTAAGCGAATACTACTAAATTATGTACTTAGTCTGGATTCGCCTACAACCATAATAAAGGAACAGCTCACCATGACAACTCAACATTAGGGGTCGCACTATCTCATTGCTAGGATCCTTTACCGTCTCCCAATTCTACACACTGGGTACTTTACCATACCCCTAATCTACACACTGGTACTATACCGTATTCAGGGATCCTTTACCATCTCCCAAAATACTATACCTGAAGTCTTTTACCGTCCTTCACACACACATAGGGTACTGTACCGCATTTAGGATCCTTTACCGTATCCTAAATCCTGTACCTGGAGTCATTTACCGTCCTCCACACACTTTGAGTACTTTACCGTACTCGGGGTCCTTTACCGTTCCCCAACTCAACTAAAGGTACTTTACCATACCAGGGTCCTTTACCGGCACCCAACATCCTCAATCAACTTTACCATTTTATCATTAACTTAACCACGCCTACGTGAGTCACTACTCGTAACCACCCAGGAATCTAAATCCATTCTACCACATACAACTTGATACAATCAATCAACAGCTCAATCATGATACATTTCAATGAGACAACAATATAATAATTGAGAGGTGCAAATAATTAAACACACAAGGGATTTGTATTAGTTCGAGACCTTTCAAGTTATTTAAATTTTATTGAACAAATATATAATTTTATTAATTTTGAGGATTTTCATTAGCGTTTTCGAAATCCGTAGGATATTTATAATCTGGTGAAATTAAGAATCCTAGTGTTACTGTATTTATAAAATTTAGGATCATACAAGTAGTTGTTTAATATTTTGTCCAATTGTACTTAACATATTTCTTTTCTCTTAGCATTATTTTTAGGCTTGCTAGAACTTTTAACTTTCATTTAGTTGTTTCACTTAGTCTAGTGTTAGACATGCATACTAATTTCCCAGGGTTGACCATTATTTTATCAAAATGAAAGATAATTTTTCATGAACATATTGTATACTGTTTTACTAAAAATAAAAATAAATTGGTTTGGTATTATTATTATTTTCTTTCTACCCCTATCATGCTTATTATACTTATCATTTATTCACTACAAAAACTACCCACTGATTATTAATAAAGGTTGAAGTCTATAATTGTTCTATCTATCTATTTACTGTTTCTATATATTTTTTTATTTACCAATATTATCATTTGATTCTAAAAAGATCAACTTTTTCTTACTAAGAATAAGGTTAGTTACTGTACAGTTAATGCATTTTAATATCAACCACAGTTAATAATCAAGGCAAGTTGGTCATATCATGCATTTATTATCCTAACATTTAATGTAACAACAATTGGTAAAATATGTTAAACACATAGTTTAGGGTTAACTTTAGAACTAATGCAAACACAAGGGGGGCAATTGTAATTTCAGTACATCTTTTGAAAACACAAAACGTGCAAGCACAGTGGGTTCCGTTTTCCATTTTCTAAAACAGAGCATATTTCGTTTCTTTTATCTCGACGAGTGGGTACGATTTCCTCCATTATAATTTGTGAAATCAATATATAGGGACTAAATATACTTAGGAGAAAGTAGGGGAGCGATTATTCTACCTTTAATCTGGACAAAACGATTTGGTGGAGTCCGGTGGGTTTTCGTTTGGCGGCGAATGATCGGTATTCTAGCAGCAATTTTGGACTAGAATAACTTGACCAAACCTCTGCCGTTTTGGACGATTCTTTTGTCTAACACGAAGATCTTGAAATTCTCTACAACTTTCGTGAAGAAGTCTAAGCCCGAAAACCACTCTAAGTAGGAGAAAAATGGAGATTTAGAAGGGTCACCGAATCTGCCTGGAAATCAGAATCCGAAAATTTTACCAAACTTTGGACGGTGATAACATACTTGATCGTTTCGGGTGATTCTTGGGTTGAAATTGAAGCCCTCGACGCCCTCTACAACATTCGTGATGAAACTCAGGCCTAAAAATGACATTAACTAGGAAGAAACAGGCCGTGAACAGAGGTACGTGATATGGACGAGAATGGAGTTGGTTTGGTTTTTGTAATGGACGTGGAGTAATATAGGGGGAGTAGTGGAGAAAGGTGGGAGAGTGAGATGATAAGGGTGAAGGTGACGGAATGTGGGAGGGAAGTGAGAGAGTTGGTTCGCATAGGATTCTAGTTAGGGTTTAGATATGAATGATAAAAGATGAGGATTGTGGGAACAAAATCCCATTATTTGTGGGATGATTACTAGTATCCATAATATCTATAATATAGATATAAGATAAACATATATAGTTACAAGTTAAATTAAAATTTTGCTAAACTAATTTTATTCACGAAAATTAATCTAGGTTCTAGTTTAATCTAATTACACTTTTAAACAATTAATCGATTACGATAGACTATTTGAAAAAATAATTTCTTTATTCGAAAAAAAAAATAGGGCAAAAATCCGGGTCTTTACAACAGCACTACAAAACGGTGAATTTAGCTGTCCCAAGTGAACCCAAGTGTTTTTCTGTTTATGTCATGGACACTTTCCCTAGGAGAAGAAAAAACATGGAACGGAAAAAAATAATCTAAAAGACACTGGAGTTTTTGGAAGAAAAAATGTATATAGAGAAAAAGGTCATAATGCTTCTGTAAAAGTGGCTTACGTATAAAGAGAAAAAGGTCATAATGCTTCTATAAAAGTGGTTTACATGAACAATTTGCAAAACGATATCCATTTTGTTGTATGTTTATCTCTTGAAACAAGTGCGCTCTAAACTGTAAACTGTAGTAGCCTACACCAAAAGTTAGGAATATGGCGAACCACGTTCTCGTTCCTCGGAGGAAAATGATCCGCATTCCGGTTCACATAGGTTTGGTCTTCATTTATCTGATAATTTATGCAAGGATTTTGAGTCCATGTCTCTTGCTGATGATGACAGCAGTATATTCTTGTCTTAACCATACTTAATGGATGCGAAAATGCGCAAGGTGTAATTTCCTTACCTGAAACAAATTGAAGTTGGGAACCCTGGCTAATGGTGGAGATTCATCGAATTTCATTCGAAGTTTCCCTTCTTTCCTAATCTATGCCTGATATTGTCTTATTTTTCAACTTTTTTGTGTACATGTGGGTGGCGTGGGTCAAGAACAACGTGATTCTAGATATGGCAAGTGGCATATCTTTTTCGAATCATTTCTTGAAATTTGGTGAAAACAATTCCATTACACAGCAGTCCCAAAACCTTGAACAGCAATGCTGCATAATTACCTGGAAAAGTTTAGTGATTGTTAATTTCGGGGACATTGCTGAAGTATAAAAGCCTAGAGCCCAGAGGTATTTCGTATTGTAGATCAGTGCCTGAAATATATAATTTCCAGTACATTAAACTCCTTCGTGCTTTGAAGTTCGAACACAACATCCACAAATTGTGCTTGTTTAATGTGTCACTGACATTCTCATGAACCGTCACTTTATCCTTTGCGCTTTGAAGTTCGAACACAACATCCAATTTGGTTTTGCTTATTTAGTGTGTCACTGACATTGATCACATGAGCAATCATGGATTTCATGAGCGTATATCCTGCTTTGAGGATGACTGCAGTTTGCAAGCAACTGAGAAATAGCATACTCACCGTGACAAGATGGTCATTCCAAGTCTGGATACCCCAGGCTTCACACCATAGCAAGATTGAGAACACTGTTTCTCTTCTTCCATATTTTCATTGGTCTACCATGCTCTACAAGGGAAAAACACAAATTTTAACCCACCATTTGACTTCAATTGCACTTGTCATTCTAAATCAAGTCATGCATGCTCTATTTGTTATCTAATGCAATATTACAGTTGAAGTTAATGATTTGTTTCTTGTCATGAGTTCCTAAGCTTGTCATAGTTCTATTCGTTGGTCATCTTGCTTAGAATGCCATGTTTATTTTCTAGTGCGGCTTGTTGATGCAATTAGTAATTGTTTCTTAGCTGTCAAGTCATCTTTGGTTATGCGGTATTTGTTTGCAGAGAGATAGTCAGTGGGCAAAATGGTTGATCTTGTCAAGGGTTAAAGGGCTGGAGTATGATTCATCATTCTGTAATGCTCGTTCAATTGCCTCACGCAATCTAGTTCCTGGTAATAGCCTAAGTATATTGGAGATTGATGACATAATTCGGACTGTTGATGATATTGCGGAAGGGGGTGGAGAAATGGCAGCTTTGGCCACATTAATGTATGCACCTGTCCCGATTCAAGATTGCCTGAGTAGTGGTTCAGTAATCAGACACTCCAGCTCCTCAGCTCAGTGCACATTGGAGAACCTTAGGCCAGCACTTCAGCACTTCCCTACGCTATGGCGCACATTGCTAGCGGCATGCTTTGGCCAGGATGCAGATTGCAATTTTTTGGGCCCTAAAACAAAAAATGGTGAGTTGGTACTCCTTTTTCCCCTTATTACCATGGACTAATACTTAATTCCGGTGTGTTGTTTCCGGCAAGCATAGAAGCAGAAACATATCAGAAATGTTTCATAAAAGTTTTGGAAACATTTCGAAAAGACAAAAGGAATGTGAAAATACAAGAGATGAACAAAATTTAGACCAAGTGTATAACACGTAAGAATTAATACCAGGTGTTTTTTAAATTTAAAATACACACCGACACATCTTTTGTTTTAGTATCTTTTATTGTTTGTTGACATGTTTTGCTATATTCTCACGTCTTTTGTTGGAAACACTGGAATTTCATTATTCCACTATTGTTTGTTTCGGTTACTACTGTTTCAATTAAAAGAAATGGAAATACAAGAGATGCTTATGAACATGAACTGAATTTAGACCAAGTGTATAAAACGTTAGAATTAATAACAGATGTTTTTTGTGTATTAATTGATTCACTAATTGGTGAAGAGGATCAAGTATAAGATCGCTGAATGTCATTATGAAATGTGCATCCTCAAGTATTGTCGAATAAATTTAAAATACACAGCAATACATCTTTTGTTATAGTATCTTTCATTGTTTGTTGACATGTTTTGCTATATTCTCATGTCTTTTGTTGGAAACACTGGAATTTTGTTATTCCACTATTGTTTGTTTCGGTTACTAGTGTTTGGGAAAGAAATGGAAAGTTTGTTCATTGCTTATTACTTTCCCTCATTGTGGTCAACCCTGTAATATTATCCCCAGTTTTGATGGCAGTGTATTTTCCGTAGGCTCTAATTTGTGTCTAAATTTGCAGTGTTTCGGAATTCTGATTTATCAGACTATCTAAATTGGCGTGAGAACATATTCTTCTCTTCTGGACGCGATACTTCACTTTTACAAATGCTCCCATGCTGGTTTCCAAAGGCTGTGAGGAGATTAATTCAGCTTTATGTGCAGGTTATTTGTGTTTTCCTTCATGCGTTGCTAAAACGATTCGAAAAGTTTGTCTTAGCTATTTTGTTGATTAAGAGGGTTACATACTGAACTTTGTTCCAGCCTGCAAGGATAGTAGGCCTTGGCTGGCAAGTGTATGTAGTTCACGTGTGAAAACACTGCCTCGAAGGTCATCATTATCTGTACGCTGCAATTAGCAATGCCACTTCACTTATTATGTGGTTGAAATTTGATTTTCTACCACAGGGTCCTCTTGGTTGCCAGTCACTATCTGGTCTTCCTACAGGAGAATTTCCTCTTAGGGAAATTGATTTTTTTGCTAATACTGATGAACATGCTGAGATTAGTGCCATGTCATGGGAAGCTGCTATACAGAAACATGTGGAGGAGGAATTATCTTCTTCTTCGCTGGAGGTAATGGAGCTCTTTTTCCAATAGCATGCGACTAACTTTTATTGACTTATAGTACAGTTAGTATTGGATAAGTAAGTAGATCGGCTAAATTGAAAGGGGTCTTTATAACTTTATTAGCATCTGACTAAATTATTCCCATGATTACGATGATGCTGGAATCCTTCCCCTCCCTGTTTGGGGTTTCAGTTTTCATCCGTTTTCTTTTGTCTTGCATGTTATTCCTTTTTGCGAGGTAATGGTATTATTTGTGTACTTACTACCCGGTCTTAAAGTGTTCTTCAATTAGGGGGAAAATGCTCTGAAAAAGGTTGTAATGCTTATATTAGAGATTCACAACTGCCACCTGGTTGTCAGTTATGCCACCTGTATTTTCATAACATCATCTCATCTCAGGTGTTTGATTGTCTTCAGGAAAGTGGACTTGGACTTGAGCATCATTTGCATCGTGGACGTGCCTTGGCAGCTTTCAACCATCTTCTTGCAGTTAGAGTTCAAAAGTTGAAAATAGAAAGCACCCATAGAAGCCCAGCTGGCTCTTCCGTACCTGGGCAAACAAATGTTCAAGCAGATGTGCAGACACTTCTCGCGCCTTTAACACAAAGTGAAGAGTCTCTTCTTTCATCTGTATGGTCACTTTTCATTTTCATTTTGATCTTTATTTGGGTTTAGATTGCTTATATAAATGCATCTGTCCAGTTTTTTGTATTGCCTCTTTACATGTGATATGCTGGTTCCTGAACTGCCCGAAACAGAAACATGTTTGGTAATTGCAGGGAACCATTTATCTTATTTATTTACTGTTTGTCCCTTCTTTTTTTACCTTTAAAGAAGGGGAGGGGGCTTTTGTGGCTGTACTGTCAAATGCAGGGTCTTTTGGTTTAAAAGTTGGCACAATGGTGGCACTGTTTTGGTAAATGTGGTCACTAGCTGAAGCAAATGGATGTGGAGGCTTAGTTTATAGTTTTATATTTGATTTAAGTAACGCTCTTTAGTATTTCATATTTAGCTTCCTTTTAATTGTAGGTTGCCGATAATTCGAGTTTGTAGTTCCTTTTCCTGAGTAGGGGTATTGGCTTACAAATAATTATCTTTAGCGTTTCGTTAGTCAGATTTGAATTCTTAGAATCTTATGTTAATGCTGTGGCCTTTGGATGTTTAGAGCGGCCCTTGCGTGCGTCTTCACTCACATTTTCCCTCCCTATTCTGGACCACGGGATATGATCATAATTGAGTGCAAACGCCTGTTGTAGGTTATGATGTGTGCTGACAGTTGTGTAATGTGTGTTCAGTGTTACCGCTCCCTCAGTGGTAGTCTGCAGCCATGTTGTGGCTTGTGCTGTGGTTTTTGTTTGTAGCTGCAAGGTGTTTATTGTATCAGCTGATGTATATGAGAATGTGTCAAAGAAAAATGGTTGCACAAAGGACATTGTATAAAGAAAGCATGAAAAAATTGGATGTTCTGGCAGATACGTGAGTCATGAGGAAATGGTGGTGATCTATACCTTGTTATTTCTATTTTTGACCCTTGATTGTCTACATAATATAGATTCATAGGTGTATTTCATACTACATCTCCCAATCACAAGTATATGAGGAACAGATCACAGATCACAGTTTCTATTATGTCACATTTTCCACTCTTTCAGACGGGTAGTATTGACCAAGCAATATGTTTTGTGTATGTATCCTTTGTTCTTTCCGCCTTCTGACATGTCCAGCATCAATACATCAATATAGAACCCTGAATATGCATCATACGTCGGCTTTAACCAGAAAGGTCGATAGTCTAATTTGTATGCGGGCAGAGAACTTTTCTGCCAATTAGGGCATTTTGGGACTACTCTGTGATCTTTCTCTGAAAACTTTCTCCATCTATATTTAGGTTGTCCCGCTTGCTATTATGCATTTTGGGGATTCTGTATTAGTAGCTTCTTGTGCTTTTCTCTTGGAGCTATGTGGATTATCTGCCAGTATGCTGAGGATAGATGTTGCTGCTTTAAGGCGGATATCTTCTTTCTACAAATCCAGTGATTATAGGGATCATTACAAACAAGTGTCACACAAGGGCTCAGCATTGCATGCAGTATCCCATGAAGGTGATATTACAGATTCTCTTGCTAGAGCATTGGCAGATGATTATCTTCACAATGTGACTCCTGGAGTCGTAAGGAAAACATCGAATTCAAATGCCATTTCCAATAGACAACCACGAGCCCTCATGCTTGTGCTGCAGCACTTGGAAAAGGTGAGTCTTCCATTATTGTCTGATGGGAAGACATGTGGTTCTTGGCTAATGAGTGGCAATGGTGATGGAGCTGAGTTAAGGTCTCAGCAAAATATTGCAAGTCAACATTGGAATTTGGTTACTGTTTTCTGTCAGATGCATCGGATTCGTTTGAGTTCTAAGTACCTTTCCATATTAGCAAGAGATAATGACTGGGTATGCTTATGTTTATTTTGTGAACATTATTTTTTCCTTGTTTGTGACAGCAAACTATTTTTTTCCTACTGAAACAAAACTCTTAGACTTTGAAGTTTAAAGTTGTATTATCTTCCATCAGATTGGGTTTCTGTCAGAAGCTCAGATTGGGGAATATCCTTTTGAGGCAGTTATCGAAGTTGTGAGTTTCATGTCCCTTTGACTAAGTTTTCCTTCTTTTTGTTTCTTTTCGGAATTCCAACTACGTAAATAAGCTAGTCAATTACCATTACATTTATTTTGTCTTTAATGTTGTAGGCATCAAAGGAGTTCAGTGATCCTCGTCTAAGAATTCACATTTTGACTGTTTTGAAAGGCATGCAATCAAGGAAAAAAGTTGTCTCTACATCAAACCCAGATTCTACTGAAAAAAAGGGCGAAACTTCCTTTATAGATGAAAACACCTATGTCCCCGTTGAACTCTTTGGAATTCTTGCTGACTGTGAGAAGCAGAAAAATCCTGGAGAGGCTCTGCTATTAAAAGCAAAAGATATGTGCTGGTCTATTTTGGCCATGATTGCGTCGTGTTTTCCAGATGTGTCTCCTTTATCCTGCCTAACCACGTGGCTAGAAATCACTGCAGCAAGGTTGCCATCAGCTTTTCCAGATGGAACTATGTCTCATGCTATTTATAGTTTCTATGCTCCTGTTTGGTTGCTGCTTTCAAAAATTGTTTACCTGGGCACTTTTTAGTATCTATTCTTAAAAACATTTATACCCTATTCACTTTTAAGAAGAGAAATGGTTTTTGAGAATTTGAAATTTTTTTCTGTTTTTTATAAAAAAAAATAGGTTATTTTCCAAATGAACATCAGAAACAAGTTTTTATATCTGTCCAAACGAATTTTCTGAAAAGTGTTCTGGAAAGCAGTTTTAGGAAAAACAACCAAACAGGAGATCTTTTAGCCTTTTTGTTCTGGGTCAGTTCATCTATCCACTCCCATTTATCCTTTTTTAGTTCTCCATAATTTCTGTTCGCTTTGCAGAGAAACGTCATCCATCAAGGTGAATGGCATTGCTTCCCAGATTGCAAATAATGTTGCAGCAGCAGTGGAAGCTACTAACTCGCTGCCATCAAGTTCTAGGGTGCTTATATTTCATTACAATCGGATAAATCCCAAACGTAGGCGGCTTATGCCCATGTCAGTGGATCCCTTGGCTTCTACAGTATCAGAAGTTTCTGTTACTGGTAGTGCAAGAATATTTACTGCCCAAGGCATGATCACTGAAGAGGAGAGTAAAAGCCAATCCGTGGAATGTATTCAAGTTTCAAGTGATTCTGATGAAGTTAGTGTTTCTTTGTCAAAGATGGTTTCAGTGCTTTGTGAACAACAACTATTCCTCCCTTTGCTAAAGGCTTTCGAGATATTCCTTCCTTCGTGTTCATTCTTACCTTTCATCCGTGCTCTTCAGGTTTGTTGATATGAGATAGTACTTTGAGATTCTTTGTTTCTTTTAATCCATGATGGATTCTTTAAGTAGGCTCCACAAATTGACTCTTTTTGATTTTTCATGTTGGAAAGAACTCCTCTCCTTTTTGCGATATGGTTCCTACTTTTACATACGAAACAATAGCCGTAGTATATAATGATACGAACAACTGAGAACAGTCACTTACCTTTGTTCCAACTTAAAGTAAACTCCTTTGACTGGATTAAAATCAGCCAATTTTGGCCAATAAAGATATCTCATCGAACTTTATTAAGAAACTATGGGGAATGTCTCCATGCTGTTACATATTTCTTCTTTTATGCTTCAATATTCCGTACTTTATGGTTTTCGATGACCTTTACTGTTTAGAACTTTTCGTCCATGTTAGAGAAAGGACTACCCAAACACTAACAGTTCAAGTAGATGAGGAATTGCTTTAAAATGATAGATAAGAATGTGGTTTCCCTTGAGCTTCTAGCCACTTCGGATTGAAGTTTGAAAACATTCCAGTGTATTACCCCTCTGCCTCTCTCTACGTTTTTTTTGTCCCCCATGCACTGAACCTGAAAACTGCATGACGATCAAGCAAGTTACTTCAAAGTCAATATGTTGATCACTTCGGTGGTATGTGAGTTGGAGTTTTATCAATATGCTTTTGTGTTGAATTTTAAAGGAGGCGTAGCCTGCAGTGTCAAGTTATATCCGTATAGCATTTGGTGTGTAAAGGTTTGAAAGAGATCGTACTCTGATTCCCTCTACCAAACCAAAATTGCATGTGATTTGTTTTTTGAGTTTTTTTTAATGACGTCAGGGTGTGTCAGCTTAGTTGTTTGAGGCAAATTTACTCATTTAAGTTGCTGTTTAGGTTTCCAAGTGCAAGTTCCCAACTAAAACTGAGTTTTTTTCTCCATCCCCACTTTTCAGGCATTCTCACAGATGCGGCTATCTGAAGCTTCTGTGCATCTAGGATCCTTTTCTGCTAGAATTAAGGAAGAACCTGCTCATATACAAATGAACTTATTAAAAGGACAGACTGGGACTTCGTGGATAAGTTCCACAGCTGTGAAAGCTGCTGATTCAATGCTTTCAACATGTCCGTCACCATATGAGAAAAGATGTTTATTGCAACTTCTTTCAGCAACGGACTTTGGTGATGGAGGATCTGCTGCAACATATTTTCGCCGGCTTTATTGGAAAATCAATTTAGCAGAGCCTCTATTACGCATAGATGATGGTCTACATCTAGGGAATGAGACTTTGGATGACTCCTCACTTCTAACAGCATTAGAAAAGAATGGGTATTGGGACCACGCACGCAATTGGGCTAGGCAGTTGGAAGCCAGTGGTGGACCATGGAAGTCTGCTGTCCACCATGTTACAGAAACACAGGTATTTACGATTCCACCCCACCTTTATTGTTAAGCACTTGATAGAGGTTGTCAAATGTACTCATAATAGGAGTTTTTTTTTTTTTTGATAAGCAAAAAAAATTATTAATCACCGAATTCGAAAATTATAGAGATTAAAAGGACAATGGCACAAGAAAATTAAAATTACTTAATCTTCATAGGTACCCAAGACCCAAGCGCTGGTCAAAGACCAACAAAACCCTAAAAACACCCCCGAACTTGAAATGCCGCCTTACTCCCGAACTGTCACCACACCTGAACAAACCCGTCCAAACAAACTCAATTAGGATATGGAACGCCGCTACTGTCGCGCAGACAGCCGTGAACCCGCCGTATATCGCTGATCCCAAAAACGATCCGAGCCAGCCGCAATCGCTTCACATCCCAACCGCCACCTATTACCGCCAGGACACCACTCCACCATGACTTGTTCACCTCCTTTGCACTGCTGCTGCCCTGCACCACCACAATCAGACCACCATGCTCCTTGCTGCCAAAACCACTTTCAGATCCGCCACTGCTAGCTGCCGAAGACCCATCCAGACCTCCATTGAACCTATATCTCCACCATCATCAGCCCAAATCACCACCACAGCCCACCCCTGTCGGCAGCCACCAAAGCTGAAACAGGGCTAAAGCCAAAGCCACCATGCAACCAAAGACCGGACCACTGGACTGAGAGAAAAAGCCGGAGAAGAGGGAAAACCGCAGATCGAGATCTCCACCGCCGTTAGGCCCACCCAAGATCGCCCAAGAGTTGAAATCGGTGGGAGAAACTCACGGCGCCGCCACCTACCGCCGACCGCACCTGCCCGTTAGGAAACCAGAAACCCCAAGAAGGCTGTCTGGCGGTCGATAGTTCAATGATATATATACAGAAATACTCTCTTTTGATCTCCATGAGGTGACTATCCTCATTATAGATGGTTTAGACATTATATTATGCGCTTTGAACTTTAGAGGATTGAAGCACTTCAGAGTCTGAAGTGCAGTCGAAGCAAAGTTTTGTTTTGTCCTTATTCATGTTTATAAACCTCGTTGATCCTGCATTGACTTTCTATGCTTCTTGATTGTCCAGAAGATCATAATTGTACTTGGCTCGCATTTAGCCTTCTAGAAATTTGATTGTTTGAGATATATATAAGCACTATTAGAGCTTGTCCCACATTAGTTAATTATAACCCCCAAAACTAGTATATGAGCATGGACAGTCCTCATTACCAATTGGTTTTAAGTTTGGTGCTTTAACATCGTATCAAAGCGAGGCTTTAGGAGGTTTGGTGCTTTAACATCGTATCAAAGCGAGGCTTTAGGAGGATTTTGGACAAGACTCTCTGGATTGATTTCCCGGTTGTTTGTGCCATAAGTGCACCTTTTGTCTTTATGGTCCCAATGTTATGGATCCATTGTTTACCTCTCCGCATGCGGGACAGGGATCAGGCATGCGGGGGAGTGTTAGAGCTTGTCCGACATTGGTAAATTACAAACTCCAAGACTAATACATGAGTTGGGCGGCCAGTTCACTCATTTCCACTTGGTTTTGAGTTGGAGACTTTAACAAGCACTATGCTTAATCCATCACAGATTTATGGATCATTTCCTAGCCTCCTTTGGGCGCTAACTGATTAATCATATGATGAAAACAGATACTATGTTTAAATTTTACCCATCTATTTACACTGTTTTGTCATTTATTTGGGTAGTCTTCCATACTTCAGATTTTTAGATATTTCTTCTTGGTTCACCTTTTGCATTTGCCTCCTAAAACTCCATTATCATCATTGTTACTATTCTCTCTTGCGCTGGAGCTTTTTTCGATATATGAAAAATTCTTCATATGCTTCTTTAGAGTTTTCTGAGCTAATGCTCTCTCTCTCTCTAGGCTGAATCCATGGTGGCAGAGTGGAAGGAGTTTCTTTGGGATGTTCCAGAGGAGAGGGTTGCTTTATGGGGACACTGTCAAACTCTGTTTGTTAGATATTCTTTCCCTGCAGTACAGGTATCCTTCGTTTTGTAACCAGCAGCTCTTAAATATCAAAGTTTCAAGAAAAATGTCTTCATTTATCTTCTTCTTTTTTTGCTGTTTGTTCCTCCTTTATCTGGATCTTATCTAATGGGATTTTCTGGTATTCTTTTCATTGTAGGCAGGATTATTTTTCCTTAAACATGCAGAAGCCGTGGAAAAAGATCTTCCAGCAAGGGAGCTTCATGAAATTTTGCTTCTCTCTCTTCAATGGTTGAGCGGGACAATAACCCAGTCCAATCCGTTAGTATTTTTCTTTAAAATCCAATAGTGCTGCTTTTCATCTTGGATATTTCTCCCTTTTAACATCAATGTTTAATCTATCAGAGTTTATCCATTGCATCTTCTGCGAGAGATCGAGACTAGGGTATGGCTCCTGGCTGTTGAATCAGAAGCTCAGGTGAAAGGTGAAGGAGACTACACCTTAACCAGCTCCACTGTTCCTGGGAGCGGTAAGAGTTACAATATCATAGATCGGACCGCCAGTATTATAACGAAAATGGACAACCATATGAATGCAGTGAGAATTAAAACTTCAGAGAGAAATGAAGCAAGGGAAAATAATCAGACACATCACAAGATTTCACAAGTTGTGGATGCTGGATTCTCAAATACTACAAAGACAAAGCGTAGGGCCAAAGGTATTGCACCATCAAGACGGCCTTTTATGGATACAATTGAAAAGAGTACTGATGCAGATGATGGTTTTGCTGCTTTCGGTAATAGAAACGATTTGCATTTGCAAGATGAAAACTTCAAAATAGATTCATCTTTTTCAAGGTGGGAGGAAAGGGTTGGACCTGAAGAGCTGGAAAGAGCGGTACTTTCTTTGTTGGAGTTTGGGCAAATTTCAGCTGCAAAACAACTGCAAAATAAGCTCTCTCCTGGACACATTCCACCTGAATTTGTTCTGGTAGACACTGCTGTAAAACTTGCAGCTATCTCAACTCCCAGCAATGGAGTGTCCAGATCAATGCTGGATGAGGAAGTCTGCTCAGTAATTCAGTCATACAATATTCTGATTGACAATCATGTGGTTGACCCCCTGGAGGTTCAATTCAGAGCTCTTCTTATTTCTTTTAACCTAGGCCCTGTTTGGTTGGCTTGATAATAGTTTAGGGAAATCACATAGGGTAAGAAATTCTACGGGATAACATTTGGGACCTTAAGTTATTTCTCGCATGTCAATAATGTTGTGTAATCTGGACAAACACATGCAACCTCGTGTGCCAGTGATGTTTAAGAAAACATGACAATCTGTTTAAATGACAACTGGCACTGCTTCATTCAGTTTCTGTATTATATATGTTAAATCACATTGTTTGTCAAACATGTTCCAAACTTCAAGAAGAAAATATCCATGTGTGCTTTCCACAGCTGCTTGTGTTCTGTAATTGATGAGTTTTCTATTTCTTAATCAATGTGAAAATGCTGGTTGTTAATCTGTTTTGGGTTGTTGAACTGTAGCTATTGGAGAGTTTGACGACCATTTTTGTGGAAGGTAGTGGACGTGGGCTATGCAAGAGAATAATAGCAGTTGTAAAAGCAGCAAATGTGCTAGGTCTTTCATTCTCAGAGGCATATGATAAGAAGCCTATTGAACTGCTACAGCTGCTTTCTCTTAAAGCGCAAGATTCCTTTGAGGAAGCAAATCTCCTGGTGCAAACTCATTCTATGCCAGCTGCTAGTATAGCTCAAGTTCTTGCAGAATCCTTTCTAAAGGTGCCTTGTATATCTATTTTGATATGTAAATTTTGGTCTGAAGTTGCATATTTCACCTCCTGTAAGTTTTATTTGAGTGCCTCAATGTTGTGCATAAGATAAATGGCATAAGCATTGGGAGAGATATACTCCCTCAGTTCTGATTTGTTAGTCCCGCTCCAGGATTCCAACTTTTCAAGGGAGCTCAATTATGACATGCACAGAATTTGAACTTTCCATTTTTGCACATCAAAATTTTTGTAACGACTTTTCTACCAATTTAAATAGGTACCAGTTTTTTCCTTAAGAATACTACAAATCCCTAGATGTTGAATTCAAATCAAAAGCTGTAAAACCAATAATTGAATTTGAAAGAGGGCAAAAAGGGAAAGTAGGATACTTTTTTATGTTGACTTTTAAAACTGGACTTTCAATTTGGAACATCCAAAAAAGGAAAGTTGGACCTTCAAATAGGAACGGCGGGAGTAGCTTCTTACTAAAGGAGAATCAGTGACACTTTCTGTGTTTCCATCAAACTGCCAAAGTTTAGATGTTTCCTAGGAGACGAAAGAATAGTGGAATCCCAAAATTCCAATGGTTCCACCAACAGCTACCAAGACGCCCCAAAACATGTCGATTTCTGCAAAACATACCTTAATATCGAGCTCTTTTGATAGCTGTTAGAATCATCCAATAATGACATCTTCATACAGTCCAAAATTCTTTTGACATCTGCCCCTATTTTCGGGCTACACTTTCAAACTGTTTCCAAGACATCCAAATGGTTCATAACCAAAATTGGAGAAGGCCCACTACAGAGTAGGCTGATGAAACATTGTGTGCTTAACCAAGTGTGCTTAATTTGGGTAATGACGACTATTTGGATTGCTCAGATAAATCGACATAAAATAGAAGTCTGCATTTCTCTTCCTTTGTGATTGTTTTGTTTTTTCCCGCAAGTAAAGGTACTCACTTTTAGTGTCGGTGATGTATTTATTAGGGTTTATTAGCTGCACATCGTGGGGGATATATGGATTCTCAGAAGGATGAAGGGCCTGCTCCTCTATTGTGGAGATTCTCGGACTTCTTGAAGTGGGCAGATCTTTGCCCTTCAGAACCGGAAATTGGCCATGCATTGATGCGTTTAGTGATTACCGGTCAAGAAATACCACATGCCTGTGAGGTACGATAATCTTCATCGTTGTACACTGTGACACAAATACACAATGCTAAGATGTTTTAAAAAGGCGGAGTGACTAATTTGGATTTTTTTCGTTGAAAAGCTATTTTTCATAATGTTGGTAAAAGAATTTGTATGTTGTAGCTACTAATATCATTGGCATTATTCAGTCTTCATCTTTATTTCGTTATTTTGCAGTCCTTGTCAAGTAAAAGGCCTTATGCCCGTACTGTGCTTGTAGTTCACTGTACAAAATTGTTGCTCTTCGCTATTTTTCAAATAGCGACCCAGCTGATAGAAGTTACAAGTGAAGTATCATCAGCTTTTGAAACTGAATTTTAAATGAATACTCCCTCTGTCTGGTCCATTTTAGGGACTCCAACTCTTCAAGGAGTCACAACGATTTTGCACGTTACAAATCATTAACTTTCCAAAAGTGTCATCACTCTTGCATTTAAGTTGTTTCCTTGGAGTAGTTACTTCTATTCAATAGAGATGGGCAAAATGGGAATACAATCCATTTTTGCCATTGGTTTTTCCAAGTGGGGATACATAATGGGACATCCGGAGAAGTATCTTTGTTTCTCAGTATTGCCATTTCCTTTTTGTAGGCTAATATCTCTCGAAACATAATTTTTCCAGGTTGAACTTCTTATTCTGTCACACCACTTCTACAAGTTGTCAGCTTGCCTGGATGGAGTTGATGTTCTGGTAGCCCTTGCAGCAACCAGGGTAGAAGCTTATGTTACAGAGGGTGATTTCGCATGTTTGGCTCGCCTGATAACAGGAGTTGGGAACTTCCATGCACTCAATTTCATACTTGGAATTCTCATTGAAAATGGTCAGCTGGATCTTCTCCTTCAGAAGTTTTCAGCTGCTGCAGACACAAATACAGGCACCGCTGAGGCCATCAGAGGATTCCGCATGGCTGTTCTCACTACGCTAAAGCAATTTAACCCCAATGATCTTGATGCCTTTGCTATGGTTCGTATATGCCCAGATCCCATGATTTTGCAATTAAAATATTAATTGACATAGTGTGTGCCAGTTCTGATGGAAATTATAGAATGGATCACGTGTTCCTTAATGAGTTCAAGCAGCGGTACTAGTTACTAGTTCTCCACTGTATCAAGGAGGTTTTCCACAGAAGGTCCCTTGTCTCACATGGTGACCTATAGGCTATAGCTATTTCATAATTTCCTTTCAGTGGGACTATGATGAAAACTTACCCGCACTCGAGGAACGATATTTCAGTTTGTTTCCTACCAAACAGCCGAAGTGTTTCTGTTTCCTAAGAGATTGAAATGAGCAGTAGCGGATCTCGAAATTCCAATGAGCCACCGAAACATGGTGGAATCCTACAAAACAGACCGAAATATTGTGTTTGTTTTGACATCTATTACATGTTCGACAATATTCACTATTCTTAACAATAGGTCCGGGATACCCTTGGTAAATTACCAAAGACAAAAATGATTTGTTTGCATATATTCCCGAATTCTTGACATTTCCATTATGTGTCAGCTACATTTCCAAAATGTTTCTAGCATGGAACGGAACCATTTCCTCATCCAAGCTAAGCAATCAGCGTACTGAAAAGAAATTTCCATCCTTGTCTACTTTGGCAAATGTTTTTAGAAATGTAAACAAGTTGGTGCATTGTTTCTGTTACCTTGATATCACATGTGCAATGTCAGTGTCAGCATCCATTTACTTTGGTTGACCCTGTCTAGATATCATATTTCCTGTAATAGCACAAGCACGTTTTGTAGTCTTCACTTTGTATGGCATTTTTTTGGGGTCGGGGTTATTTTTCTCATCCGCAGAGCCACAAGTTCAAACTCAAGCTTCTCAAATCTCCAATTATTGCATTAAATTTTGTTTGCCCCTCTTGCAGGTTTATAATCACTTTGATATGAAGCACGAGACAGCTTCTCTTCTAGAGTCACGAGCTGAGCAAGCATCTCAGCAGTGGTTTCTCCGTTACGACAAGGACCAAAACGAGGACCTCTTGGATTCAATGCGCTATTTCATTGAAGCGGCCGAAGTTCACTCGTCCATTGATGCCGGAAACAAAACGCATGTAGCTTGCGCTCGCGCATCTCTTGTGTCCCTCCAAATTCGGATGCCAGATTTCCAATGGCTCAATCTATCTGAAACAAATGCCCGTCGGGCCCTAGTTGAGCAGTCCCGTTTCCAAGAGGCCCTAATTGTTGCTGAAGCCTATAGTCTAAACCAGCCGAGTGAGTGGGCGCTAGTGCTTTGGAACCAGATGCTCAAACCAGAGCTTACGGAACAATTTGTTGCCGAATTTGTAGCAGTGCTTCCGCTCCACCCTTCGATGCTTGCAGATCTTGCTAGGTTTTATAGGGCTGAGGTGGCGGCACGAGGGGACCAGTCCCAGTTCTCTGTTTGGTTGACAGGGGGAGGGCTTCCCGCGGAATGGGCAAAGTACCTTTGGAGGTCTTTTAGGTGTTTGTTGAAGAGGACTAGGGATTTGAGGCTGCGGTTGCAGCTGGCGACAGTGGCTACTGGTTTTGGCGATATAATCGACGCGTGTATGACAGCACTAGATAGAGTTCCAGACAATGCAGGACCGCTTGTGCTGAGGAAAGGGCATGGTGGGGCATATCTTCCTCTGATGTGAAAGTGGGAAAAATTAGATGGTACTGAAATTGGTATCTGTTTTGTGCCCTTTGATTCTGGTGGGCATAACTTGATTGGATGGTGGCGATGATAACAAAGTCATTCACTTCGCTACTATTGAAGCCATTAATGTTTGAGTACAAAGTCATCCACTTTGCTACTTATTGATGCCATTTATATGGTGGAAATGCGAGGATGGTGAAGAACTTGCACCAAGTAGGTTAAAGAGCTTGTGATCTTTACCGGTTTTCACTGCGGAAGTCAAAACAGCTAAAATTTGTGTTCGGCCATTCCCAGCCAAAGACTCATTAGGCATTCATGATCAATAGAATCTCCTTCATCGCTGGTCGGACTTTTGGGTCTACATTGAGGTGATGGTCCATGATCTCTGGGTCATTTCCAGGCACTTTTTGCGGTGTCCAAATGATTACTTCTTTTTGGACCCAGAAATCCGTCAGTTCTATCTCTCCCTCTTCAGATTTTAGGTATCAGGTAAATATGGACTCTCCAAAATCATGGTAGATTTGTTCATTGATTTTTTCACTGCTCTTCGAGTTGTGCGCATTTAAATGAGGCTTGTGCTGATTTAGCTTTTGTCTGTTTTTGCTACACAGAATGTACAGGATTATTTTTTACACAGAATGTAAGATGTGTACATGATTCTTCCTCAATGAAAGGTTTTTGTGGGTTGATTTCTCCATTGGGATCAAATCTGCAAGTGTTGTGCTTTCTTAGGTCAAATAACAAGAACATACATGGTAGCAACCTAAGTCACATAATTATTGTTAACCCAGACCAGCTGACTATCATTGACCAGAGAATATCAGGGTCAAATCATTAATGTTGAAGTTTACATGCCAAACCCTGTTGAGGAGGATGACCTTTCCGTCTTCCTTCTCTACTTGGTGACCCTGTTATGTTTGATGCCATGGTTTTAGAATGCCTTGCCCATCACTATGACGCCCGGGCTATCGAGCGACTATGTTGGAACACGTGTGAAGGATTTGAGACCCACATCGGATAAATAGAAAAATGGTTGGACGACATACATTTGGGTAGCTAGTTCACCACTTACAAGGCTTAAGCTTTTAAGCGAACTTGGATATTTGATGTCTATTGGGCTCAAGTGATGTGTTGTGGACTGTGGATACTCTCCCCAACGGATTGGGCTTATGTGCACATGGGGAGAACCTCTATGGATCGGACTCACCAAATGTACCCTACGTCCTTATCGTTGCTTTGCCGAATTCTGGAGCAAAAAAAAAAAAGAAGCTTTATGGATGAAGTAGATCCATAGTATGGTATAAAGCATGTGCATCAACGTCTATGGATATGGAATATGGTTTTGTACTGTATTCATCTTGCATGATATGGTGAAAAAGTTGCTTCTTTTGGTAGATCTGTCATTTTATGGTATTATTTTGTTACGCCATTTTATGGTTTTTGTTACGCCATTCGTGGTTTTTTTTTAAGCCTTCTCATGGTTGATGTTGTGCCTTCTTATGGTGAAAGTTAAGAGAGATAGGGCATCCCCAGATAGAAGGCTAGAAGGGGATATCATATCATTCACCCTCCAAGTCATTATTTTTCTAATATTGGTCGGCCAAGTTCTAAATTTAGATTAGCGTTTCCGAAGGGGTTATGCTAACCTCAGCTCGAAGAGTGTAGGATAATAGGTAAAAAGTGCATTGATATCCGAGAAATGTGTATTGATATTTGTGTAGTGTAGTAGTATCCTTACATATGCATTGATATCCTAATTTGTTTAAAATTATTGGCTTATTATCCTCCTCCCACTTGCAAGACTGTTTCCGAAGATACAAACGAATAGGTTACATTGAAGCTCGGTTTCTATATTGTTTGGCCGATTATTTTCGAAAATATTTTAACTCAAATAGCAGAACAAGAGTGAAGATGATAACTAAAATAAACCACTTTTCGATAGCAGTCGACACTGCTTGTCTTCCTTGTCTCCATCGTTTCTGCTAAGTGGATGATAAAAGAATGCATATATCATTTGTCATTGTCAATTAAAAGCATCATTGGTAGTTTCATCAACCACTTATAGTTATTCTCAAATGTTGATGTTGCAACTGGACAAGAATACAAGACAAAAAAAAAAAACACAATAAAAGAGACATGAACAAGAATATTGTGAGTTGAGTGGTATAAATTACATCCTTCTCCAGTGAATATATGGATCTTATTAGATTGAAAAATATGTAAATGACGGCCCACAAAAAGTAAAGGTGGATTTGCTGAAAACGAGATAGTTTTACTATTTTTCTACCAAAAAATCGCAATATTACTTATTATGAAAACAGGGTTTACATACCATTTACTAAGATGTTTTGACAATCAATGGTTGAGATCAACAACTCATAGAATCCAATGGCTGGGGACAATTGGGAGCATCATGCTCCCAAACCGCTTGGGAGCATCATAGCCATTGCCCTATAAAAGTATAACCATAAAGTTTCTTGCACGAAAAAAGGAAAGCAAGGGCAGAAAAATAATGGATAGGAGTGAGAGTCGGAGAAATTTTGAGTTGGTTCATGGGGCGGGTCATGGAGCATGGTGTTGGTACAAGGTGGCAACACTGTTGAGATCCGCGGGTCATAGGGTTACGGCATTGGACATGGCTGCTTCTAGGATCCACCCAAAGCAGTTGAAAGAGCTCCGTTCGTTGACGGACTACTTTCAGCCGTTGATGGAATTTATGGAGTCGTTGTCGGCTGATGATAGGGTGGTTTTGGTGGGCCCCAGTGCGGGTGCTATCTGCGTTACCTGTAGCTATGGAGAAGTTTCCCAAGAAAATTTCAGTGCATGGTTGTATTGTCGCTGCTTTTCTGAACGGTCCTGGCTTCAATCTCCACACTATCTTGGAGAAAGTACCCTGTGTGTGTATGCGCATGGCATCGTGTTGGTATTTTAAGACGTTACTGCACGACATGTATACCAAAACGATTTTCACGGAAAATGATTTTATGTGATTAGTTTCATTTAGCCCGCGATCTTAAGTAACTGACATAATGGCAATGAATAGAAAATTATAGGGGACAGAGAAAGTGATGCAGAAACCATATTGAAAACAAGAATGGCACAATACTAAACACAATATGGAGAAAACTTTCATTTTTGTTAGTATTATCTAAAAGAACTGGAAAATAAATAACACAAGGTAATACTTTCCTGTCAAATCTACATAATAGGAAATAACTAAATTATCAAAACCAAAAAGAGTCGAGTTAGGTCAAACATGGAAAGTTGAATAAAAACCAAACTTGTCTTGATTTCATACAGTCAAAGTATCTCCTAAAAGGGCAAAATCAATTATTTGGATGCCCATACGCCTTCGAACGAACGATATTATGATAAAGCAGTTGCGACTACAAGAATTTATAGCAAGGTGTTCTGAAACTAGATTAACTCTATATATAGTAGCTCCATTAACCTAACATAATTTGCTATTTCGCTGGGCACTTTGGAATTTGGATAATGATATATACTTCTGTTTTCCTAGACCTTTGGGATTGGAGATGGTGTATTTAGTATTTTCCGAATCATCCGTTTCCAAACGGATACTGATTTGACAATAATTTGTAATTTTGCACGTAATATTAGTGCTTTCAAGGAATAGAATCTTGGATGGACTGCCCAAATGGATTGGATTTGATAAAGGGCTGGATGGATAAAGGGCTTGGAGAGAGGTTGGATTAGAATATACGTAATCATATATTCTACATTCAGTTGTTAAAAATCTACGATATAGAACGATACGTATCTCACCGTGCATCTTTTTTTGTATAGAAATCCTACGATTTATACGCGTATACTAATTTGGTACGTATCGTACGTACAATTACTTATTGAGAAAAAGTCGGACTTTATTTCAAGAAGTAGAACCCCAAATGTGCATTAATCTAAGTCGTTTGATCTAATTATGAAAATTTTCAAATCATTTAATAGAAATTCAACCTCAATGTAGGGCTTGTATAGAAAAAAAACCATACTTCGATTGTGTGTTGCTTGACTTTTCTTTCCCTAACAAAGGTGTTGGGTCCGGAGTGCCCCCATGGATTTGGTTACACAATGCCACTTCCTGCGACCGCTCTAAAAACACACTTGCGGGTGCGATGTCGAATGCCATAAAATACTTAATTGAAACCCTTCCTACCACCAATTGGTTTTAGGAGAGATGGTGGAAAAACGGTCCAACAAGTGGTATCAGAGCCAAAAAGTCATGAGTTTGAGTTGCGGGAGCGTCATCGTGAGGGAGGGAAAATGTGTGGGCCACCACACCATCGCGATTTGTATAATAGATTAAAAAACAAGTTTTACCTTAGATGACACATATAGTACCTCACTACCGATCAAGAAGTTTAAGCACATACGATATTGTTTGTTTCCTAGACCTGAAGTGCAGATAGAGAAAGGAAAGTTATAACATGAATACAGAATCAACAAGGGTGTCCACATTGGTGTCCCCATGACAGTGATTTTGGGCACTAAATTCGTAAAACTATCGACTTAAAAGTGAAGAACAGAGGCATTATAGGTGTGCGGCGCAATTCGCAAAGTTAGTGTTTCTCCACAAAAAGTGCAAAAACCAAATCGGCTTGGAGTTGCAGGCGTGCCAGGACTGGATTGCAGTCCAAATTCGTATCAAGGCCTTGATGCCTCAATCTGACTTCTGTAAGACGATTGCATACTACCTAAGGGGTGAGGCCGTATGTGGTTCGTGGTTTGCCTTAATGAAAAGGACTTAAAAATTTCCTAATCATTGTTAGAAAATGGAAAGAAAAGTAGAACAAGGCCTAAAACAGAATTAAAAGGACTTTATTAACGGTTTAACAAAGTCTGGTTACAAGGAAATGAAATAAAATCTAGGTTTGGCTAGATTGAACGGGAAAGTAAAGACAATTGAAAGATAAATCAGATAAGCCGTGGGCTTGATGGTCGTGGACCGAAAGATAAAAATGGTTGAAAGACAATTGAAAGATAAATTGGGTAAGCTATGGGCTTGATGGTCGTGGACCTTTGCCAATGCCTTCAAAGCTGTAATTTATAGGGGCTTCAAGCCTTCAGCGGCTTCCAATGCCTCAATGCATGGCTGCCATGTGGCCTTCTAGTAGAGGCTCAGGCTTGAGTAGCTTCAAAATGCTCAAATGAGGGGTTGCTCCCTGATCAAAACGTGCCTTTTACTCCAAGAAAACGGCAAAGGCCTGAGAAATCTTTCTTCCTTGTATAAAACTTTGTAAAAGGGCAAAAAAAATCTCAGCTCTTGCAGCATCCAGGCCATTTGAGCTGCTTCAAAACTCAAATTACTAGTTGAATGGACTCCTTCTGGGCCCACCACTGCTAAAGACCAATACTTCTCCAGGCCTTTCTACCATTTTATTGGTCCTCTATCTCTTGTGGGCCCTCAATTCCTCCAAATTTGATTCCTTATGGAAGAAGAATCGAGAAACCAAAATATCAACCAGACCTGAGTGAGCTGCTTGTGAGTAGCTTGCTTAGGTCTACATGAGTCATTCACCAGCAGCTTCAAGGGTTGCATGTACGCCACCTGTCCTTGGCTTTGCTTCATGCTGCAGGCTGGGGTCCATTCAGATCTTGAGCTGCTTGTAAGCAGCTTACCCAGACTTGTCCAGCAGGAACATTCTAGGCCTTTGAGCTGCTTGGGAGCAACTTAAGGCATTTTCCCTGCTAATTGAGGCCCATATGTGCCGTTCTAAACAGCAAGCCCAATCGCTACTCGGGCCCGGACCCTTGGCCAGTCCTGGACCTTAAATTTATGGAAGTGACATTTTGGGCCTTAGTTTTGCCCAACCCTTTGAAAGCTCGATTAGCCCTTTTGCATTCATACTGGCCCAATTCCGCTTGTGGCCAATTTACATGGCTTCTCATGGCCAATTGCATTCATACTGGCCCAATTCCGCTTGTGGCCAATTTACATGGCTTCTCATGGCCTGGAATTGACCTTCAAAGCCACCTTATAACCAACCAAAAGGTCTTCTAATTTTTTGGCCAAAAATGGGTGTAAACAGTTAGGCAAACTACCAACCTTTCAACAGGCATGCGGAGATATCAAGCGCCTGACACCAACTCCTCACCGACAGATGGAAGCTTTACTTTAAGATCTTTGGCAGGAAGGAAAATGGCGCCTGCGTGATGTGGCGGGGCTTAAATTGCAAGCAAAGAGATGTACGCAGCCTGCACACCGCCTGCCCGGGTCGAAAAGAGAAGAAAGAATGACCAGGGACAGGGAGAGCAATGCATAAAGAACTACAGAAGCCTCTCATACCCATCATTGACAAAATTCCATACCCGTTGAGCGGGGGGCTTTTTGAGTGACTCCGAATTTCTTCGTTGCCTCAACAAGGGGTGTGTGTGGATGATGGACATCAAGATCGAAGCCAAGAGTTGCAAGTAAACGCCTCTCCCCCAACAAAATTCATTCCTTTTGCTGTTCGTATACCTCCCCCAAGGATGGTTTTTTTTTTTTTTGGATAATCTTAGGATGGTTGAATTCACATAATAATCACGAACTTTTTCTTAGGCAAACAGTAATGCGATCTCCAAAAGGCGGCGATCATCGAATGCGTGATGCATCATCAATCATCATTAGTTCATACACTGGTAGTTTAAATTTCGATGATCAGTTTGGCTTCAACAGAGGCAAGGTTTTTTTTTTTTTTTCCTATGCTTGCCAGCATTGAAAGGCCAACATGAGGCTGCTAAACCAAATTCCAAATTTGATGCTTTTCAGAAATCTAGTTCCCGAGGCTTTTGTCTGGTCATTCTTATAGGCATGAGTACATTTTTATCCTTCTGTAGGACGTGAAGTGGTTTATTTTAGAAAATGGGTATTTTGGTTATTTTGTCACACTAATGGTTTTCCGTGACAACCAAACACCGGAAAACACATCATTATCCAGTAAATGTTTTCAATGGACAATGACAAAATGTTTTCCGTCCGAAACAAATGGAGCCCGAAACAAATGGAGCGCCAGTCTCTTTTTTCTATAGTGCAAATGCAAATAAAGTGTGATTTCCGACTCTTGCTGATGAATTCAATATTTGACAACTTCATTTGTTTAACTTAGAAAATAGGCCAGGAGGTACAAAGCAGAAGAACAATAGTAGTCTCAAGACAGAATAACAGGAAAAGAAGCTGGGACATTTTGATGACTTAAAAGCAAGAAAATTGAACTATTCTCAAATAGAAAACGAAAGCAGAAAGTTGAACCATTCTAAGGGTACTGACAATTTCCTACAATTCCCCGGCATTGATTTTCATGTATATTTGAGGTAGCATTAATGGAAAACTTATCATATAAAGCTGGCCCTGGATAAATTAAAATAAATAAGAGAAAAGAGTGCTAATGAAACATGCATAATCTAAGTGCATAAGCCCCTGTAATTCAGCTAATTTTTAATCCTGCTTTGGGGAGTCTCCTTGCTGATGCTGCTCGGGTCGCCTCTCGGAAAGAAATCGCTTTGTGCTCTCAAGGACACCGAAGAATATTGACCCGCCGATGCCTATCCACAGCACTCTTGGTCCAATGCCCTAACGAAAATTTCGAAATTCCATTAACTTGCTTCAACACGACAATGTTACGGGGGGAAAACCAAAACAAAAGAAAAAAAAAATGAATTTGCAAAATGCAGTTCCAAAATGATGATGACAAGAGACATAGTCACAATAGTATGAAGCTTTATTTGATACTTACGAATTCGATGTAGTAGTCCTCTGCAAATGACGGTAAATACAACTACTCGAGGCAATACAACAATACACTAAGCATGTACAAGTGCATACTTCAATGAGGTGATGAAAAATTTCCAGACATCTATGGATAGGAAGTTCGTGCCCCTCCAATTTTACACTTCACGACCACAAGTTTAGGTGAAGGCCATGTTACTGACCTTGCGTTTTTAATAATATCTAGTCTTTCAACCCGTTCAATGATTTGCTACTTTCAGTTTTTCTTCTTATTGCAGTAGATAATCTCCCTCTCTCCTCTCATCCAAGGAGAAGAGAGTTCAATAAAATATAGGAAGACAAGGATGATAAAGGGGAGAGAAAACCAACTCAATATTTTGTTTGCAACGTATAAAAGGACTTGCAAGGAACTCATACCTTCAAAAGAGCAGGAGGTCCTTCTTCCTTGACAATAGTTTGAACACAATCAAAGATCCCTTTGTACTGGTTTGCTGATCCCTGCATATGAAAATGATGACCGTATAAAACATTTTATATTCTATTTGGTGACAGACCCACACACATTGAGGCATGCATGCGCTGAACATTCTCTTTTCACAAACACACATGAAGATGACACAGAACTGTAGGAGGCGAGTGAGTCTGTTTGGACATACCTGAATCATCAACCTAGTCTTAATAACATCGAGGGGTGTAGTTATAGCCCCCGTTAGTGCACCTACAAATGACCCCAAAAAAAGCTAACAAAATTATTCCTAGTCAAGTACATGAAGATTTCAAATTTCGTGCATCACTGCACAGGAGTAATTAGAGAAACAAATATCTTATAACAGTACATCACATCAAAAAAGATAAATAAAAAGAGAAATATAAGTTTACAACCCCTTTATGCCGGGATACTGTAACGAGGGAATGACAAGTGCTGTGGAATATGTTCAAAACAATTGTGTCCTGATTCTCTTTTTCAGAATTGGCTTCGCTTCTTTTCAAGTACATTAGTAGCTCTAAATAATTTAAAGAGTTTGTATCACCTCGTCATGGTTTTTACTTTGACACCAACCCGGCAAAGGGGCACGCCGCACATGAGAAAGTTTACCAGGCTCTTCTACTGTAGCTTTATGGCTTTATCATGTATTGTTTTTCTATAGGTACAGATAAAATAATTACTTGTTCGTGACTTCAAGATTCTGACACAGCTAAATATGCCTAATGCAATACTCACAGTATGTAAACCCCGCGAGACTATTTCGTTGCAAATGCAAGCAACTTACTGACCAAATGAATAACAAAGGCATGATGTTCGCAATCGTTTGTTATCAAAATCCACAAACGAAACCTTCTGAATTTTTTAGCATATCAAACCTTCTGCCACCAGAAATTTCCCGAAATTAGACATAACACTTACTGATGCTGTGTGTGTTTATTTTGCAACATCAGCAACAAAAGCAACCCTGAAGTAAAGCAATATATTGCCTCATTATAGTTTCCTCACGGGGTATTCTTTACTGGTAAAGGACAGGTCTTGTATTACTACGCCCCGTCAAAATCATAATCAGCCTTAAAGTATGGCCTCTGTCAAAGTTTCATGCAGGGCAATGTCCTGTATCACATGCAATTTGCAATAATATGCCTGCAAAATTAACCTTTTATCCTTATTTCTGTGTTCTTTTGTTTCTTTATGTTTCCATCTTCCTTTCACAAGTTGAATCTCACATAAAAAATGGTAGCTTACGATTAATCCTGCAACCAAGTTTAATCTCAAAAGGCGCCAAAAAGGTGAGATGCATCGGTAGTTACAATATAAAAAAAGGTGTCTTGGAAACGATGTAAAACCATTAAAATATTTCCTGAAGTTGTACAATATGAATCGCACATGTCAAGATGAATGCAATGAAAAACAGAAATTGATGTGTAGAGTTTTACCGGAAAAAGCACCAATGATAGCATTCTCTGGATCACTCAGTTCTCTCTTTGCCTGGAAGATGTGTGAAAGAAGACAAACATTACTAACCGTGCATAGTTTCATCAGTTGGAGTACACTGTCTTCACAGAAGAGCGGGTTTCTACTCTAATAAGAGATTAGCATTTCACTTCAGTAACTCATCACTTATAATCAATATAACAATAGTACTAATCAATATAACTCGTAGATGAAACCGCTAGACGTGTTAATATGAAACTAGAAATTTGGAGGGAAGCATTAGAGTCAAAGGGTTTTCGGATAAGTAGGAGTAAAACTGAGTATATGATGTGCAAGTTTAGTGGTACCAGCAGTGCGCACGAAGAAAGAGTGATCCAAGAACAGGAGATACCTAAGAGTGATCATTTTAAGTACTTAAGCTCAATTATTAGTAGAGATGGAGAGATTGCTGATGATGTGATCCATAGGATTCAAGTGGGGTGGCTCAAGTGGAGGAGCACTACTGGTGTACTGTGTGACAAGAGGGTACTCATAAAATTGAAGGGAAAATTCTATGGAACTGCCATTAGACCAGCGATGCTTTACGGGACAGAAAGTTGGCCTATTAAGAAACAACAGGTGAACACGATGAGTGTAGCGGAAATGAGAATGTTGAGGTGGATGTCCAGTAAGACTAGACGAGACAGGATTAGAAATGAAACGGTTCGTGAGATGGTAGGTGTAGCACCCATAGAAGAGAAGTTG
>JAOTQK010000002.1:16683792-16697404 GCA_025642025.1 Rhododendron ferrugineum
CAGAGCTCAATGGAGGAAAAGAATTCATGTAGCCGACCCCAAGTGATTGGGACATAAGGCTCGGTTTGGTTTGGTTTACTAATATTGTGAACAGTAGTCATTTGCACTTGCACTTGGATGTTCGAAAGCATTTAGAATAAAGTACCAGAAATTGTGGACACGATAATCATAAGAACTGGGAAGGAGAACCAAGTGGGTGCACATTCATCACTGCCTGAGTTCCTAAAAATTTGAAATTTGACTTGCTAAAAATGACTACATCTTAGTAAGTCATGATGCAGCAATGTTGAGAATACAAGAAATCGTAATCTAGAAATAAAAGGTGCAACTCAGTAGATAAAGTCTGCAATAATTCAACTTATTTTGATGAGATTAGACTCCTATTTCAAGTTTTCACCTTCTTCACTAATTATATTTCCTTCTACCAACATAGTAATTAGCATAATCTTGTTCTATTGAAAATCAAAATCCCTGTGGGACAAAATTCAAGTTTGCTGGTGGCCAGTTGGCAACAGAACAGTACTTTATAAAGCTCAGTTAGGAAATCGCCCCTATGAAACTTAGGAAGAAAATTTGAATAGGGACTGAAGTTTCATTCCCTTTTCATGAAAACAGCCAAACCTTTTCCATCTCATAAGAAACCCTTGAAACACTAGTAAGAGACCAAAATTTTTAGTGTTCTCAATGAAATGTACCCCAACACATCGGAACTTACAAAAACACTCCGGAATAATGAGTTGTTTTACTATTAACAAAATCTACTACAGTAATAGAATTTTTAGACAATTGTGCTAAATACACAAGAGTACTACAGTAATATTTTTAGTTTTGAGTGGGGGGACGTGACCCCACATGCCCCATGTATATCGGTCCCTGCCTGCACGGCTAGGAAAACGCAGAACAAGTCAAGAAACCATAGTCCACTGAGCTAAGCACCAACCAATGACAAGGAAAAAAGAAACAAAATAGAATTAATACTCTACCGCCAGCTTATAACCTATCCGAAGTTGTTCATAAAGACAGAATTGGATGGCGTCAAATGGCAAATCACGCAGTAGAAATGATCCGTATCCCTACAGCATAAAGAAAACACTATCAAATACAAAGAGAGTCAGGGACCATATGCAAAAATTATTTACTTCATGACATACAGGATACAAAAAAATGTGCTAAGAGGAAGAAGCAAAAATTGGAAACTGGAAACTAATTCCATAAAGCCTGAATGTCACATAGAAGGTGAGTGGAAAACAACTTCCATACCGCATAGAGACCTTTGAAGCCCTCCCTGGAAAGAATAAGGCGAACAGCATCCGGAGCCGAAGCAAATTGCCTGGTTTGCATCCGTTGCTTAACAACCTACAAATTGTCAGAATAGAACAAAAACATCAATGGAAGAAGAGGCAAATAACTATACAAAGAAGGCTTGGTGAGGCAGATTGAGAACATGAAATGCAAAAGTTAGGTACCTCTGTTGGAACACGAATAAGAGAAGCAGCCACCCCTCCTATAGCACCTGCAGTCTACATGAAATTTGACATCCTAAGAAAGAAGATAAAGCAGGCCCATCATGTGGACAAGTAATATTACTTCCAAAGCAGATAAAGAAAGATAGTTGATGGTAAATTCATGCACCATAGTCACTTTGCCAATACCCTTATTGGGAACGTCAATTTCCTTTCAGTAGTGCAAACATCAATTTTCTTACTTTTTGTTTCTTTCTTATTATTTTACAGAAAAAAATAGTTTAACGGGGTAATCTCCCTGGTCTCATATATCTTTGCTACACAAGACGGGTATAAACAAAATTGTTAAAATCCAAGACCCATTGAGCAAAATTTTGCGCTGCAAAATTAGAAAGACTACTCTGAATTTTGAAAGATTCAATAGAAAAGTCAATGAGGATAGCAACTTAAGACAGAAGAACGAGTCATGCAGCCCAGAGGAGTGTCTAATCATTCCCAACAGACTTTGGGTCAATATTGCACACCAACACTAGAACTGCACTCCCAAGATACACGCCCAGTACTTATGACTGGCAAGTCTATCCAAACTTTCGCACCATTTTCTTGCTTAATTTAGTAAGATAGCAAATATATCCCAAATACAGCCCCCCACATGTAGACATCCCTTGGTTGACGAATTGTGTCCCTCCTTGTACAATATGAGAGATAAGTTTAAGACAGCGTAACAGGATTTTCTTGGAATAAAATGAAAAATACTAGGTACGATAATATGAAGGTAAATTGTGTTGGATCTATTCTAGACATTATATAAAAATAATAATAACTCTAGTTTGCTCACGACTTTTCCTATTTCTATTAAAATAGTCCCTCAGTCCCATTTTAAGTGTTCACTATGAAAAGTCATGTAATTTCCAAATAGAAAATAAAGTACTTCCATTCATAATTTTTACAATTTCTTTGCACCAAATTAAGGATCTTATTAGTTCTTGAAATTGGCGGGAAAATATTTGAAAATTATGCACGGAAGTACTTTATTTTTATATCCGAATATTATACAACTTTTTCATAGTGTACACTTAAAAGAGGAGTGTATTTATTAGTAACTCATAAAAATGGCCATTCACATAACTCTATTCATCCATTTATTTTATCTGTTGCATACCCTCCAAATTCACAGCCTACTTTTGAAAGAAAGTCACATTAAGACTTTATGATGTCGTCTCAATCCCTGTGTCCTTTTCAAGTTGCCACATGGAGGCAAACCTGTTGTAAAGTGACATTGCAGGAAAAGCAAGATTAAATAAATCCACAAGCAGCATTGGACAAGTTCAGAGGCATTCCAAATCTTCTTAAGCGCCAGATACACGTAGAAGTTGTGGACCATAGGTGGAAGCAAATCAGACATTGTATAATCAATTATGTCATACATTCATCACCTACTGCAAGAGATTATACTCTTGTAGCAACAGCTCAAATCCTGTGGTCTTAAGCTTCACACTCTAATGATGAAGCTAAAATGACATTTGACATCACCCACACCAGTATGCCATAACCAAGACATTAGTATCATATCATCCACGGCGAATAGTCTGAGCATGAAAAGAAGGAGAAGAGAAACATATTCTTACAAGATGAGCAACAGCACTCAGATTTTCAGGAAAAATCTGCAACAATTTTTGCTTTGCTGGTTCATAAACTCCAACAAACAATGCAGAAGCCCTGAGAATCCAAGAAATAAGTCAACATATTTGATACGCGTTCAAAATACATGCAGTGTCTCCATTAATAGCAGTTCAACATCATTAAAGGTCTCTTAATCTTCAGAACACTTCTTTTTATTGGCTGATTCAAATGCTAAAAGGTATTCTTGGTATTATGAAAATTTGGAACCAATTCCAACCTCATAATCTTATCGTAGCAGATACTGAAAGTCAAAATCTCTATGGAAGGATGATAATATTATTCATGGAGCACAACTTTAAGAGAGTGAACAATGATTCAAATGAAACTCATTGGAAAGCAAACGTGTCAGACTATGAAGTATAAAAACATTGTTGCACCCGGACCTGTGTATTACTGACACAAGGTAGTGCTTGTGTAACTTTAGCAGTGTTATAAAAGTCAGCCTAGATTTTAGGGTCAATGCAATTAGTCGTCGATTAATCGGTTAGGCCTGCCAATTACTAGGCGAGGTATATTTAGTGGTTTTTAAAAGTATTTTGGGGTTTAATGCGTAATAGTAAAGAGTATAGGGTGTTCAGAGATATTTTAACAAAATAAAAACGAGATATACATAATACATATCAAAGTCCTAAATATCTACATAAAAGTGTTAAGAACTTAATTTCATTTGGTTTTGAACTTTGAACATCAAACTATGTATTCGACTAGTTATTTGATACTACTTACTTCGACTACTTAGCGATTTTCAGAACGACGACATTTATAAACTCCATGTTAACATGAGAAACTTGGCCTGGAAGACAGTGGATATAATCCAGTTCAACATGTACTTACGGTAGGACACCAGCAATATTTCCAGCCAGTCCAGAATAAAGTCCCTTCCAAATTATTTTCCCACCACCTTGAGCAGCCTAGAGTAAGAATTAAATGGTAAAATTAATCAGCTAAATGTCTATAAAAACTCACTATGTAATAATAGAAGGTGTAAATGGTTTTGTGCACTCCTGCTAAAGGGAAAATAAACAATTTCTGCCTAGTTTAAGTCCTCAAGGTTCAGATGTCAAACTGAAAAGAGTAATTGAAGGACAATCCTTGCGGAAGATCTGCCCTGATTAGCGTACAGTTTTAAAGCCGATTCTTTATTCATTAGTTAAAGAAGCTCACCAAGATTTCCCAATCTGCTAAGTACTATCATGAGGCTACAAGAATATAGCATCAAATAAGCCACGAAAAACATCTATGTAAGGCATCAAACCAGATTCATGACTGGACGTGTACGTCTCATCCTTGATCTGCGTAGAATAATTATTATCACACTACTTGAACCAGCGAATCGAAACCAAAGGCACTCAAATAAATGCGGTAGAGATAAAGTAGGTGATATTAACAACACTTGGTTCATCTATATGTCAAGCCAAGACATTGCACCTAAACATCAACTGTGACTGGTAGTGGTCGATAACATTACATGCCAAAGTCCTCTATCTTCATTTCAATCACAATAAATTCAACCCTGTAGTTCACCTGCCTGAATTCGCGTCTTTATTGTGTCTATTGGGTATAAAGCTGTTTCAACAATAACTCCAGCCATCCCTCCTGCTATAACACCCTCTGCAAGATTCACCAGATATTAGAGACTTTGAAAAGTGCAAAGTGATTTCTCTGTCCACCCTAGCACCAACACTTCTAACAACTAAAAAGTACTAACAAAAAAGTATTAGTTTCGCCTTTGCATAAACCAAGAGGGAAACTTTTAACCTTCTAGCATTATTTAAAAGAAGCCAAAGATGGTGTTTATATCAACTTATGGTCCAACATATATATACCTCTTTTTAATTGAAAGACACCAAAACCTGCAACTATGGTGACTGATTTCTCATTTCCTAGGCGGGACGATGCTTCAACTTGGTCTTTCAAGACATCACAACCATCCCAGGCCAAGTCCTAATTGCTCAAATAAAGCTTTATGTATGGAAGAAGAGAATCGCTAGCAATTAAAACCTGTATTGCTGCTTTGGCATATCCTCTATCTGTCCTTCAAGCAACCAAAAGAAACTATTTTTCACTTAAGTAGTGTTTCTTTTCCGTGTACCCTAAGTAGTAAGTCCACTTAGATCTAGTTTGTAAAACAAAAAAAATTCCTTTTACTTCATTAAAGCTCGCTCATGGGAGCATGCTTTTATTCTCAATACAGTAGAATACTCCGAAAGGTTATTAATGCACTGTTTTCCTTGTGAGAAAAATACATGAAACTTCAAATTAAGAGGAATCCAGGACATGCTCATCCTGAACAAGGAGCTTGTTTGAGATGTTATTTCAATAGAAACCCAAATGCAGTTCAATCTTTAATGAGCTGTCGTGTCTTATAATAGAAATAGTAATTTATCTTCCAACATATATAATCCGATTCTCCCTTGATTTGGTTTTGTTACTATTTAGAGGAATGGCAAAATCTTGGTTGTTACATTCACAACACAATCATCTCATCATCTTCAGGAAGGGAGGATGGTACAGGACGATAAATAAAGAAATATAAAGCCTACGGAATCCACACCTAAAGAACCCTAGAAATCCACATAAGAGGGAAGAAAAGGTGTCCACACTAATACTCAAACGAAATCAATCCCACATCAAAACAATATATGAAGAGTCCTTTCTTCCAAATGATAACTACAAAAGAAATATAAGATAACCTAGCAACCTTATTAATTGATATATCCTTAATAAAGCAATTAAAGCTACTGGATAATTTTTGCTATATTAATAACACAGCATGTTCCCTATCAGTGGAGCAAACACTAGGGTACGAGTGAGGACTTTTCAAGTCTTTCACCATCTATGTAAGCTTATGGAGTATGAGCTGGAAATCCTGCTTAAACTTATAGTCTAGATAAATACCGTGAATCCATGATACATGACGTGTTTCAGCCCAGACCCAACTCCAAAAGTAACAATTGAAAGACATTCAACAGTAGTCTTTGAGCATACCAAATACAATTCGTAGAAAATCAAAGAGCTTGTCTTCGCCTGTGCTGACCGATGCGAAAAACCGATTATTTTCGAACTGCAAATTCCGCACTTTCCCATTCGATGCATCTGCGAAAATAGATCACTTGTTTAAATTATATTACAATATAATAACACTGGGTAAACTTTAAGCAGCATCAACAGATAGAAACGGGTATAATAAGATTGGCAATAGACGCATATTTTCCAATCATCGAGTAGGAGTCTAGGCCTCTAAGCTAATTCTCTACAAGATGTTCGCAACCTTGAATAGTAAGTTTAGAGAACGGTATATCTCCATGTCGTCTTATACTAGAAGACCCTAGAACAAGTTCCTCTCAATGTAATTGCAGCTCAACTACTATTTCTGCATTGATTTTGTTGACAGTACATGATAGAAAGAATTGGAGGTGGAATCACGTAATCCCCATGAAGAGCACGTGCCCCAGCTCGATGGATTATCTCGATCCACGATAGACTCTTCCTAAGAACTAGGACTCGAGAGCACCTGCCTCTGTTGTACCTTGCTTACATTGTCCTGGTATAATTGGTCTAACTTCTAATAACCTTCAAAGTTCACAATTATGGGATGTCCTATCAAGACGGTGGAAACATTAGAATGATTTATGAATTCGATACTGTCTTTAACATGAGCAGAATATGCATTCCCTCCGGTTGTATTGAAGAAACACGTGAATAAATCCAGGTTAGTGGCAGTCTGGCAGAGACGAGGTTACACTAGGGGCAAGGGGGCATGGCCACCCCTCACCTTCAAAAACCCCGTGGATATGTAGTATAGACCAGGCGCCAAAATATTTCACATAGGAAAATGGCACCATCTTTCTAAGAAAACAGTGACAATTTTTTTTACCATTTGCTTGTTGGCGTCATACAGGATCACTGAAATGTTACAAGAGTTTTAGTGGTCTCTTGTATTTACCTGCACTAATTTAGATGGGATATGTGTTTACAACAAATTTGTGCTTCAAGACCCCATTCTATTAGCTGTAATGTTTTTTAAGCCCTTTTTTTATAGGCAAAGGGAAATTTCATTACCATAAATGATAAAAACATGAAATCGGAATAAATAGGAAAAGAACTACTCCTACATCAGAGAGCTTGGAAGAGCAATATGGACTCCTCTAGTGCTGCTACTTGCAAAAACTCAACCTACCCCTAAACCTCTCATTTTTTTATTAAGGGACAAAATTACCAAATAAAAATTGTAGTTGATTAGATACCAACTAAATACCTAAAGCTTGAACCCAAAAGCCTATCCAAACAGACAAATTCTTAAAACCCCACAAACAACAGCTTTAATTTGTGAGCCTCAAAACTGAATATTCTGTTTCCCATGCTGCCTATCTTCACCAGCCTCAGACGGCTAAAGGTCCCGTTCCCATCTTTTTACATTCTCAACAAATATCCCATCTTCCCCATGCAAGTAAATACCAATATTGCACAACTGCTGTTCTGCCACCTGCAACCGTATCTCAATATGATGTTCTGCTGCCTGGCTGCTGTAGCTCCGCCTGCGGCTCCACCCATCCTCCACCTTCATGGCCAAACAACTCCACCACATGCCACCACCAACACCTAACATTGCAATCACGCCACCATAACAGCATCAATCTCCCACCAATGCTCCTCTCGTCGAAAACAAACTAGAACATCCATCACTGCCATCATGGACCCGATACTGGCCACCTCCACAAACACCCTCACCACCAAGCCTTTAAACAGCCACTACCATAGAGCTACCCCCCGAAACATTGTTGCTGCTGCTGCTGCCCCTAATTCATTGCGAACCCCACTGCTAGACCCCAAACTCCTGTTTTTTAAACAAGTTCGTGGCCCTTCCTTAGACAGGGACCCAGCTAAGTACTTGGTTAGTGGATACACCAAGAGAGATTAAGTAGAGGGGATGAAACACAATATACTCAGCCATTTTTTCCCTCTTGCAAAGGGGGGAAGTTGAATGATGAAGAAAGTCATATCAGAACCAAGACATGTCCCTACTCCCTAAATGGACCTTCTTATCCAATCCTCTAACACCCTGGTTGCATGAGAATACTTTTATCCAGTCCTCTACTTTATACCAACTTGCTAAACAGCATTACTTGTTTCCCTATATGCAAGGCCGCAGGGGTGCAGACAGCTGTGAACTGCCACAAACCGAAGTCTGTTTTATCCATCTTCAGCTCTTGTTAAAAGTCTCATCTCTCTAAATGAATCTTAAGCAGGTAGCCTATCATTAATTCCCTTCACCAAAGTTAGCCCCATGCCAATCTTAATGGCCTGCTCACCAAATGACAACCAGAGGATAGAATAGGCAGAAGCATATGGCATGGGCACTCATAGTTCAATTTAAATTATCTGATCAGCCTCACAGTTCCAAATTATAACTCCTACCACTCGGCAATCCCTATTCTAAAAGTTGTCCACATACTGTGTCAAAGTGCTTAGTGGAGGTGGTGGTACCATCATGCACCTAACATAAACCTGATGAGCATACAGAACAAGAATTTTAAAGCAGATAACAACCACAGTGCACATCAGAGACTACTGACACCATCTGAGAATTGCCTCTCCTCATGAAGCAAGAAGAAATTCCTCTTATATTTCAGTCCTTTCTAATACTAAAATGACAAACCGATGTACCAACAGCAATTGTATTAATCCACAACAGGGATAAAATAAGAACTTGCAACGAGCAATCCTCAAGGTTAACTTCTTGAGTCCATTCAACAATTCCACCCATCCTTTATGAGCTGGTCCCACTATCCCTTTAGTTATCTTGCAAAACACCTTGGCTGGGACCAATACTATAAAAGCATTGGATTACAATTTTTTCAAGATTCCTCGCAATGATTGAAAAGCCGACTCCTTCATTGAAACTCAATACCGGATATACCCATATAAATATGAGAAATACTTCAGTTCCAGTATATTACTCAGATCATAACCGACAAGCAGTCGTTTTTCACATGTATGCATGTATGTACTGCATAATCTGACAATAATAAAAGATATATAACTGTTAACAACAAGAAATACTTCGGTTCATTCTAAAGGACTAGTAGTTCAACAACTTCATTTGATGTTATATACTGATGTCCTAAGTTCACAAACTGTGACAAAAACACTAGTCAAATATTTTGTATTGTGAGAATAAAACCTAAAAGGTCCATGAAGTATTACCCACCAAAAATAGGTGACATATACAGAACATAACAGAATTACCCACCAAAAATAGGCAAGAATACCAATTACCATGTACCAATCCAAATTCTCCAATATTTCACGTTTAACAGGAATTGAACCAAAATGCCATATCTCCACAAAAACAAATATATTTCACCGCCAAAGAAATATTAGCAAAAGGAGGCATTTCAAACCTGCATAACATTATGGTCCTATACTAGACCATTTAAAATAGCCCAAGTTCAATCCAGGGGACCAACTTATGCGCACATCAACCAATCCAGGGGACCAATCCGACCATCCACTAGCGGGGGCCCAATTAAACCCAGAGCAAAACTCCATACGTACTGGCTCCAAAGGAGTTGATAGCATGTGACAGGTTTTGAATCCAACCCCTCGGGGTTAAGTTTAATCCACAATTGACTTCCAAACAAAATTGAATGTTTTTAAAGCCTGCATTTTGGGCCAATCTGTAATTATCTTAGGATCAATTTTCATCAAATGTCAAAGAACTTATGTGAGTTACCTGCCATGGAAGAGCTTTTTGAGCCCACTGCTAGCGTAAGAGGGGCCATCTAAAGGTCGAAGCAGGACTTCTATTTAACCTACAGAAGCAACGAACTATCTAAGATTGATTCGAAAAATACTCGCAAAAGCTGTAACGCCCGTAGCAGATGCAAATACCCAAGCATTTTGTGATTGTATTTGCGGATATGTACACAGAGAGAGTGATATATATTTACATGCCTATATATATTTGGAGAGAGAGAGAGAGAGAGAGACTAGTGTAGGAGTGCTGCAATTCAAGTTTGAAGTTTGGTTGGAGTGGTGGGTAATTGAGGAGGAGGAGTGTTCTTGTTTGGAACGATTACCGACATCAGGCCAATTGTTGAATACTCGGAGTATCATGGCCCATTATCAAGATGTATTCTCCACCAATAAGACATCGCCACCCTACATTACGTAGGTTAATCATGAGAGCAATTTTGTTCACCTTCGTTTTGTTCACCCGCGCGAGGGTATGCTCATTCCATATTTCATTATCATAATCAGAACCGTTCATGTTAGCTAAATTCATTTGTTAAGCGTTTGATCTAAAAGTTCAATAATTCAGTCAAAAATTTTGAAGAAAATAAATAAACTCCTAGATGAAACACTTCTTGTTATTCGATTGACCTGAATTTTGTCTAGATATCATAGAAAAAGAATTTGAAAACACTCAACGGTTTCGATTAAAAAAGTGAGACATGGAATGAGCATACCCTCGCCGAAGGTGAACAAAGCGAAGTGAACAAAATTATTCTCATTATTCATGATCTCTCAATCATCAACAAGAATGAATGACTATAGTCATACCGCAAAAGTTGGCACACTGTAAATGGCTGAGAGTTTCAAGTAGGCACTTGATACTTCACGAGTGTTGAATAATTGCTCGCCGTATTAACCTTAAGGGGTGGCTGAAGTGGTAGGGTGATCTGTAAATTCACACATCTTGAGTTCGCAAGTAGACGGCTTGTCTTTCATCGGACCGAGAAAATCGAATTGAGCATAATCGGACCAAGGAATTCCTATAAAGAAAGATTAGCCATATCTATGGTTAAAGATCGCTTTTGGTAATAAAAAAAATAGGGTTAAATATAGGGTAGTTGTTGTGTCATTCTCTGGACCGACTAAGGTCAACATTATTAGTTTGAGAATAAATTTTATTCACCATCGGTGTAAAATATCATTTTTCATCACCGCTTATTATGGGTTCTATCGAGTGTTTATTATTGTGATTTGAACCGTTCATATTTTAAGATCCACAATATAGTATTATCATGCAAAAAATCAGCTTGATTGGAAGTCGATAAATATATCAAAATTTGAATTTTAGTTTATCAAATGGACGATCTGATTTCTGTCAATAATAATAAAGATAAACTATCCATTTTACAAAGCAAAATTCAATTTTTGATACTCCTATCGATGTCTGATCAAGTTTATTTTATGCATGAATACACTACTATGTGGGGTCTATAAGATGAACGGTTTAGATCAACAATAAACACACGATAGAACCAAAAAAGTTGGTGGTGGAAAAGTGGAATTTTCTACCGCCAGTAGAAAGAATTTAATCTCTATCAGTTATCTTGTGTGAACTACAAACCGATGTCGAATTTCATTTCGATTACTAGGATTGTTCAATTTAGACATTTTCAACAAAAACTGCCATGTTTATGGATGTCTAGGCATATAAGCGAAAGCAACCTCTATAACAGTTAGATCAATTTCTATTAAATTTTTAGCCATAAGATCATTTCTTTTTTAAAAAACATACAGAGAATATTCTCCTCATAAATCCATCTCTCTCTATCCTTACTTTTTAGCCAATCTATCTATCAATATTCTATAGAAATGTAGTTGAAGTCAAAAAGCTCCCAACTTTCAATATTAAATTCCTAGAATTTAGAGTTTTTTTTTTAAATAAAAGAGAGAAAACCATGGGAGTGGGGGGAGGGGAAGAGAGAGAAAGAGGGGGGGACGTGGGAGAGGGTGAGAGAAGCTTAGGAAAAATTATTCTATACCCTAGCAGGGATACCGTCACGTGGTACTCTAAATTCATTTTACACCCCACATATGTCTTTTAATGTACAGAATGAGACTAATGCTAACGTGCATCGAACATGAGACTAAAAAAATATTAGATTATATTTTTTTATCTCTAGCTTTGTGCCCACGATTCAATACACAGGTTCGAAAAAAAACTAATGTTAATTTTTTATCACATGCATTGAACGGGTCTAATATTTGATTTTTTTTGTTACAAATTAAATGTAGTTGAAGTCAAAAAGCTCCCAACTTTCAATCCTAAATTCCTAGAATTTAGAGTTTTTTTTTTAAATAAAAGAAAGAAAAACGTGGGAGTGGGGGGAGGGGAAGAGAGAGGAAGAGGGGGGACGTGGGAGAGGGTGAGAGAAGCTTAGGAAAAATTATTCTATACCCTAGCAGGGATATCGTCACGTGGTACTCTAAATTCATTTTACACCACACATATGTCTTTTACTGTACAGAATGAGACTAATGCTAGAGTGCATCGAACATGAGACTAAAAAAATATTAGATTATATTTTTTATCACTAGCGTTGTGCCCATTCAATACACAGGTTCGAAAAAAAACTAATGTTAATTTTTTCAATAATGCTACCCACACATACATTAGGAACAGATATTGCACAGCAATCCACGTGGCAAAGAAAAATGGCCCCACTCTCTCTCTCTCCCTCTCTCTCTCTTGTTTTGCCCGAAAAATTCAAATTTTGGCCCCAAACTATTTTGCTCCCCAAATATCCCCCAACCCATTTCTGCTCCACAAGCACCCACCACCGACGCAACCGACCGCAAGTGTCAGCACCGTCTCTCTCTCTCTCTCTCTCTCTCTAGCTCTCTCTCTCTCTCCAACCCCCACCTCCACCACATCTCAATCGTCCGACCACTGATAACGCCACCGACCACCACCCCTTCTCTGTCCCGTATTTCCATCTCTCCACTCTCTCTCAAGGCTTCTCTGTCTCTGATAAGCACCCGAGAATGTAATAAAGGGTGCGCTAGTATCTAGGTTTAGTTAATTTTATAGCTTAATTAGTTGTTTTTAATGCTTTTTGCTCGTAGGACTTGTTAATCTTGTTTTGTAGGATTTCGTGCCAAAACAGGGGTTTAAGGACCAAGGCATGCCAAAGTTTATCAAGAAACAGAAGCTGCCCGATGGCATGTCGAGATGATCAAGATGGCCAAGGTGTGGCCCGGGCAGATAGCAAAGCAAGGAGGCCATAGCCAAGCCATGGCCAAGGAAGCACTCAAAGGCAAGGCATGGCCTGGCCAAGTCAAAGCCATGAAGCAACATAGGGCGTCGGCATCGGTAGGCAACATCCAAGACAGCGATGCCGAGTCCCTTAGCCGCATCAGCAGCCAGCCCCTTAGCCCGTCGGCATCGGTAGGCAAAATCCAAGCCATCGATGCCGAGCCTTTATGCCCTTCAGTAGCCAGCTTCGATAACCCCTCGGCATCGATGGGAAGTATCATGGACATCGATGCCGAGCCTCTATCAGGCAATATAGCACTGATGCCAGCGATGCCGAGGTCTTACGGGCAAGCTTTTGAAGCATCTTCAGGGAATATTCCATCCGCGTACTTTGGAATATAAATAGGGAAATGATGTCATTGTACAAACACTTACTTTTTAGATTTGCTTACTACTTTTTAGATCTAGAGCTAAA
>JAOTQK010000002.1:16709980-16727785 GCA_025642025.1 Rhododendron ferrugineum
TGTCCTTTGCTTGGTTTCTGGTTGTTTCTGCTGGTAGCATGTAGTTAGGATTTTTGTGTAATCCTGTTTTTGTTGCTCGTGTGTAGTTCAGTTGTCAGGTGGTGTTGGTAGGATGTAGTTCTGTCCAAGGCAATCCCCTTGGCTTTTTTGGGCTTCTCCCTTTTATAAATCGGAAATTGTTCCAAAAAAAAAAAAAGATATGTGAATGAACCTAGATATAAGTGCATACATTGAGAGAGAGAGAGAGAGAGAGAGAGAGAGAGCGAGCTTACATGATTTCATATTAGGAGGGAGATGGGAAGCAAGTCCTCGTCTGTCTGAGTGTATCACTGGTGAAGAAGAAGATAAAGATTCCATTCTCCTCGAATTTTCGGTATATTTGGTTGTGTGTGTTTGTTGTTGTCTTTGGTGAATTTTTGTTAAATTAGCGTAATATTTCTTGAATTAACTATCAATCTCACCAAAGGCCAAAAAAAAATATCAGCTATATCTCTTTTGTTTAAAGTTTTGTTTTACATTAACTTGTTTCCATGTCTATCCACATTATTATACTTTTGGTTCTTCTCGTCGATCGAGACATATGATTAAACCAAAAATTATAACGAAATGTTCAATAGAATATTAAGAAAAATAAAAAATGCCGAAATTTTTTAGTGATCTCCGGCTCCGCATAATTAGGTTGGATTGGATTCTAGATTTGGAGTCCGACCATAGATACTCCATTTGGTGTACACCCAAATGTATATTGCGTCGTGTGAGGACTTATTTCAAGATTTTACACAAATGATTAAGTCACTCAGCTTGTTTAAAATATTTTTTTGAAGGAATCTTATAAAAAATTAGCTCAGCCTGTGTTATTTGCTCAATTTTCTAACAAGAAATTGAGTAAAGAATAGATCAAGCACTTACTGATATTCAATTGACTAATACTTTTGTAGGGTTTCTTAAAAAAAGTATATAAATAAATTGATCAGCTCCTCTTATTATGTGGGACCCTGAGATGGGTCCACACGACGCGTTATACATGTGGTGTACACCAAATGATGTATTCATAGTTTCATTACTAGATTTGTGGATAAAACTATGGTTACACCACTTGGCGTACTCCGCATTGTGTTGGGTCATATTTCGGAGTTCCACACAAATGATCAAAACCGCTCATTTGTTTACAATATTGTTTTATAGATCTCTGTAAAATATGGCTTGATTGATTTTTCTGCATAAAAAGTACTTTAAATAAATTGAGCGACTCCAATAATTTAAAGGCCTAGGTTTTTGGTCCAGACATTTATAATAATTTAAAGGCTTAGGTTTTCGGTCTAGACATTTATTTAGAGACAGAGAGAGTATTAGACAAAATTTCCATTTCCAAAGTTGTACGTATAAAACATCAAAAGTTGAAATCTATAGTAATTTTCTAAGAGACACGTATATCAAAATTGGACAAACAAATGGAGATGAAAGAAGTACTAAACAAAAAAACTATCTTTTAATTTCCGTCAAATAGAAACATTTTTTAATTAATAACTTATACTATATGTTAAAACTTACATATCCACCTAATGAAAATTTCACATCGTAGCCCTAGCAGCGTATGCATATATATATGATACTTTTGGCTCCTTTAAGGCTCATGAACAAGTTCGAGCTCGACTCAAGGCCAGGTCATCTCCCCTTGAGGTCGGCTCCTGAAAACTTAATAGACAAGCCTGAAAATGCTAAAATTTGGCTCAACTCATTTGCAGCCCTAGATGCAAGTGAAAGTAATAGTGACTATAAACTCTGAGTGGAGAGAGATTTGCAGAAATAGCTTTGCATGATAAGCTAAGGAGAGATGGGCAAGCGGAACTTAGTATTCATAACCAATGAAAATCACAATGGAGGAAAGGAAACAACATCCAGGTTTCATTCTGTATTTGTGGGATTCATGACATGTTACAATAGTGCTATTATGCTACACCTTCATGAATTACTCGAATTCATTTGAGCAATTCCCATATAGATTTGCATCATGGGTGAAACTTACCCGGAGTCACGCCTATAGTTCACTAAAATCAACAAATGCAACTATAGGCGTTGTGTGAGTTATTTTGACAACTACCCGGAAGTTGATAAGGGAGCCTTGCGCACTGGGCACAATCTAGTCGTGAGTATCTCATTTCGGAAACTCACACTTCCGTTCACGCCATGAAATTGTCATTGCCCTCGACTAACTTTGGAAACTCAGACTTCCGTTCATGCCACGAAATTCTCATTGCCCCTGACTTACTACATTTTCATTGCCCCCGACTTACTACTACAATGTTTGGAACTTGCGGAAGGGAAAGAAAGAACGGGAGAAAACTTCACAAAATTAGCAAAGGCAGATAAACATTTTTCTCTGTTTGGCTTCACGGAGAAGCAAAGAAAGCAAGAAAAAAAGAAATTATTTTCTACTACTTACTTTTTCTTGGATTTCTTACCAGAGGAACGGAAAAGAAAATTATTTCCTTTGCTTTTTCTTCCTTTCCTCAAGTTCCAAACACGGCGTAAATTTTCACTCATGATTAGTCCACCAACCACTAACTTATTAGGCTTGTACCTCGAACACTTTGCCAACCCTAAACAGAGGCCGATTTTCGATCTTCAACTTCAATCTTACAATGCAACCTTGACCCCTTAGGCAAGCCCAACGGCGGATCGTTACACAAACAATTATCCACATTAAATAGCTCCCATTCTTTGATACCGCATCTATCCAATGCAGATACTAACTTCGTACTCTCCCTCTCATTCGGATACTCCCCGTTAGGACTTACAAGCACTGCCCCAGTGTAAGACTGCCCAGCAACTCGGGCAGCTCCGTGGTAATGAAACAAGCCCCAACTAAGATCATCCGAAACATCCACAATCGTCCAAAACTCATTTGAAACCACGCCATTGTCCAACACACTGAAGTTAAACGTACCCGGGATCTTTGTTCTCTTCACTCTATATTTTCGCCTTCTCCAAACCAACTTGCCATCCCCTAGGGTTTTAACCTGAAAAACAGGCTCATACCAGAATGATCCTTTTGCTTTTCCCCTGTAAAAAAGCTGGTACTGACATGGAAATTGATCGTACGCTGGGTTCTGACCCGCTACAACGCGCCAACTCCAATCCAAACTCCCTAGCCAACCCACAAAAAGATCCTCGGCAGTTTCACGACATATGTCCTCCCCTCGAAATTTTACCATTGGGGGCACATGCGGTTTTGTTGGGATCTTTGCATCCAGTTCAAGACAATTGTGTTTCTGCAATACACAGAGAGAGAACTCTTCTAGGTTTGGACTTTCGTATGAAGCAATACATCGGTAGTTACAAACCTGATCTACTGGGCTGCACTGATTCAAGCACTGAAGAGCATTCCTACAGTTAGGATCCAACAGACAGTTCAGTATCTGAGGCCCACAATTCCTTACCATGCAGTTGAGAGTAGAAAAGCCCTTTGCTCTCAGGTTGTTCAGGATTGGAACAGGCCTAATGTAAGCGTTAATAATGATTAATAAACAGAACCTTATATCATCGGAATTATGCCTTCCCCAAGCCTCAGAGATAGTTCGAACTATTGCCGTCGATTCATTTGTCTTTTTTGGTAGAGAAAATTCAGCTACTTTGGTGAAGATGCTTCCTTTAGTTTCTGTTTGAATGAACGATCCCCCAAGTTTGTTTGTCAACGTTGGAGAGGAGTCGAAGCAGATAATGTTGGGTATGTTTTGGCTGTTGCTCTGAACCCACTTGACTGATTCTTGGTTTGTAAGAGCAACAATCACCAAAATACTTGCACGACTTAATTCCCGTTTCAATTCTTCAACTGCCGGACTATTAGGTTCGCAGAGGTTGTCAGTAAATACCGACATTTCAAATCCTTCGTCAACCCATTTCAATCTTTTTGCCTGACAGCAGATAAATAAGTCAGATAAAAGTATTAGAACTAATTAACCTATGCCATTGAGCAGAAAAAGGTTAACACAACCAAATTACATCAATATCACTTTCTTTGAATAGAGGTGGAATTTGAGCCTTCCCTAGCAAACACCCCATACATATAATACTTGAGAAGGCATCGAGGAGGTGATCTTCAACTTGAGTGGTTCAAGACTTCAAGTCCCTCTAGTGACTCATTAGCTTCTGGCATACATCGAAAGGCAAAAGACACAGACGTAACAGAAAATTAACTGTTATAGTATGCCGCATAGCATCATCGTACAGGGGGTCTTGATGCTCCTGTATGGCATACATGATATAACTGGGTTCCGTGGAATCAGTGCCTCCTTACATGAGCCACAATCTTAAAACTGGCAATGTGTACTCTTACTAATTCACTGAACAGTTAACCAAAAGATCAAAACTAACCAATATGAATTTGAAAAACTTTTACTTACAAGTTACACTTGAAAAAACTTTAACAAAATATAATCATCTATGTTGACGCATCCAACAGGAACAATCTTCGAGCCAAGGCTTGTGCAGATTTTATACTGCCAATTCTTTTTGAATCTTCTCCCACCCAAAACAAAATAACACAAGGGAAAGTTTTCTAGAAAAGATAGCCATGGTGAATAGTCACAACCTAAATGAAATTTGAATTTTATCATTCCCCGATATCCTTAAGGGGAGTTACCAATACGTGAAAGGTTATATGGAATATACTAACTCAGCAATTGACGATTTAAGTGGCAAACCTTTCTATAACAGGTCTGATAAGGTAATTAAGCATTGCTCGTTAGATCCATAAGAGATGTCCAAAACAAAGAATTTCATCACGCTGCCTTTTCAGGCATGTATTCTCATCCTTAGATGTTTAATGAAGCATATTTCTTCAGAATACACAAGGTTTGCAATATGCTCACCTTTCAATACCATCACTTTTCCCGCTACACTAAGAATTTTACTCCACACTGCACTGAAACAGTATGGACACGAGATGATGCGGATTAAGTCGTTTTGACTTGTTTTCAAGGCTTTCGTATATAAAGGGGTATTATTTTTTGTCTTGAAAAAAGTTAGTATAGTTAGACTAGTTAGATGGGATGGGAGACTTGGAGTCTCGCCTTGGGGCAAAGCCTCAAACGGGCAACCCTCGTTGACACGTCAATATCATCTGTAAGTTATTTTGCAGTAACTCTAATGTATATAATATATTTATAACAATTTTAGTAATTTGCTGAAATGTATTAATTGCAAAATGCAGTTTAATTCTCAACGGCCATTTGATGAGTTTATTGCTTTGTTAATAACATTGGGGTGTGTCAAGCCAAGCATTGATGATGCGTTTGACTTGGACCGGAAGACAACTACGCTTCTCCATATCTCGGATTTGAGAGAATGGTGCAGGAAAGCTCCTAGGAGCTTGTGACAATCGATGATGCAATTCATTGCATAAAAACGTAATTCTACACATGTCATCACTGGTGTTCCCCTACTCCCCCGCCAATAGTCCAGTGTTCTAAAACAAGAAATTAATCGGCGATTAATAGTCAATTAATCGCTGGCAGGGCCTATCCGATTAGGTCCAACTTACGATTAATCGCCGATTACTAATAAACATGCACCAATTAATCGCCGATGAATCCGATTAATCGTTCGAAGGTGGCCGACCACCCGACAAATGCCTAGCGACTTTTAGAACATTGGCCAATACCCCACGAATTGTGGCATCCCAATGTCGACGGTGCTCGGGGGCACCTTGTTACGTCATCCGATTATGAATATTCGATGGGAGACACCACCTAGTGGTTGGTACAAGGGATGGATCCTTTCATACCGATAGCAGATTGTGTCAATTCTATTTGGCATCTGCGTTACGTAATACTTGGACCACCTCTTTGCGGTCGCACTCCAAGATCACGTTTCGTACCCCGGAATCGATGCAAATGAGTAATCCAGTTTGGACAGCACTTAACTCCGCGTCAAGGGCGCACCTAATCCCTATCAAAGGTCCATAAAAGTAGTCTTCAACCCTCCCCTTCTAATCGCTAATGACACACCCATACTCCGAAGACTACTTTTATGGAGATGGAAGTATAGTAGGCCCAGTGTTCTACGGCCGACTAGTCCCCGCCTAGGCGCTAGGTGGTGATCCAACGCCTAGATTAGGCAGGCGACTAGTCGGCGCCTAGTCCCTACCTAGGCACCTAGGCTGCTGATTAGTCGACGCCTAGGCGCTAGGCGCTCCTTGTCCGCCTGACTAGCACCTAGCGATTTTTAGACCATTGAGAAATCGCCGCCTAGGCGCTAGGCGCCCCTTATCCGTCCGACTAGCGCCTAGCGATTTTTAGAACATTGAGCAAACCGATACTACTCGATCAACTCGAACCTAGTCATTTCTTACCTTTATTATTGTTCGTTTCTTGAAAGTGTCACATTTAAAACACAAATAACTACTCCCTCCGTCCCATAAAGTTTGGCACTTTCACTATTCTAACCTTATGAAAAAATTAGCTATATATTTTAATCCATAATGTTTTTTTATAAGCAATATAGATCTTGTTTGATAGATTTTAATTTGTTCTATTAAACAAAGTTCAAAAAATCGCCTAAAACATTATGGATTAAAAGATATATGCAATTTTAAAATGGCATGCATTCCTGAAAATGCCAAACTTTATGGAACGGAGGGAGTACTAATCACTAGCAATTTTTAGCTACAAATAAACTTTTTTTCATTAATCCCCGTGTTGTATGAAGTTTCCTCGGCCAACAGCAATTTCGAAATTCCTCACTATTCACACGATAAAATCTATCAAATGTTCCAAAAATCGCCACGCACCAGTTGGGCAGAAAAGGGGCGCCTACCGCTTAGGTTCCAATTAACCGGACAGCCTAGCGCCTAGCCGGGGACTAGGCGTTGGACCACCGCCTAGGCGGCCGACTTTTAGAACACGGAAATCCACTACTGAATAGATACACGTGTTGAGAGAGAGAGAGAGAGAGAGAGTATTCTTACGGTGTGAAGCATAACTTCGAGCCATGGTGCGGATTTGAGAGGACTGACGCTACCTTCTCCGACGAGAGCTACTACTCTCACCGGAGGGGCACTCAAGTGCGTCACGGACGCATCTTTGTTGGCCTCCAAAACCGCCGACGCAGTATGTGGGGAGCCGGAACGCCGGAGAAAATGATCGGAACCGGTGCGAGTGAACCGGAGGCGGTTCGTGGGAAAACCGGGTCTGAAATGGAATGGCGTCGTTGGTGTTGGTGGTGCGTGGATGACTACGTTGAGTGTCATTGTGGGGTTTATGGGCGACAAATGAAATAGAAGTTCCTAATTTATGAGAAATTTTTCAGTGCCGGGTAGGTACATGTGGTGCCCGCTCGGCACATTCGAGCTGTCCATTTTGATTTTGGCCAGTTTAAATTTTGAGAGAAAAATGAGAGAGAAAGAGGAGAGAGAGTGGTGAGAGGAGAGAAGGGTTTTAATCTGAACTGTCCAACACACTTTTGAACGGCTCGAATAGATTGCTCGGATACCGCGCAGGCACGGTCACACGTAGTACCCATCCGGTACCGGATGGGAAGGTAAGCTTATGGTTGTTTCAACTGAAAATATTTCCTTTTATTTTCCCGTGATTAATTTGTTGAATGCTGTAAAACATTTTTCCTGTGAAAAGTTTTTCCACAAAATCAGAAAATATAGGAAACAGGAAACTGTCTAGGAAACAATATTGGACGGTCCAGAAAAATCGAAAATTGTCTATGAAATAATACTGGACGGAGACAGTTTCTTGTTTTCTTTTCTTGCCGTACCAGGCCCCTTTTCCCAAAGGGTAATTCTACTTACACACCTCTCAAACACACCACCAACTAAGGTGAGTTTCACTATACATTTTGACAATCGAAATCGTTCATTTTTGTAGGTCTCGACATGAACATAATTCGTGCCAAAAATCATGTAGATCGGATATTGGTAACAATCTTGAAATTTTACATTTTCCTTGAGATAAACAGATCGTTCAAATTCTTCTTGTTATTCAATTGATTTGAATCAAACACTTACTGATATTCGGTCAATTTAATTGTTTGTATGAATCATTTAGTTGTCTAAAGATACAAAATAAACGGCTCGGATTGTCAAAACATATTGTGAGACCTCACATTATTAGGCGGTGTATTTGAAATGTGTGTTTGAAAAGGTGTGTACGAAGCAAAACTCTTTCCACAAAACATCTATATATGTTGATTTATGTTCGATTTACTTTGCTCTCTTCTAAGGATTTATGTTCGATTTTTCTCATTGTCAGCAACTCTTGAGGTCACTTCACATCCATACGTAAGTGTACAAAACGATTGTGGGAGAGACTACATGGTTAGTCCGAGGTGTGCGCAAACTGACCTGAAATACCTTGCATTAAAAAAAAAAAACTACTAAATAAAAAAATATTTTAAGTTTATAACTTTGAGTAATGAAGTAAAGGGGAGAGAAAAAAAGGAGTGCACTGAGCAAAATTGAAGTGTAAAAATTGTCACCGTTAGAATTACATAGAACCTTCTCCACATTAGTAATGTTAATCACATGACAAAACAACCACGCTAGTTTTCACTATTTGATATTTCCAGTTATCCGGGTCAACTACGACACCAATAAACTAAATTTTACACGACAAATTCCGCCGTTTGCTAGCAGAGCTCCAATTTAAAGCCAAAAACAAATGTCTTTTGGATTGGCCCCCCAAGATTTCATAGTCCCTAGAAAATTTCGTATCTGAAATCTAAGAGAAGCAAACCCGCAAATTGTCTCAAGCTTTAACCACCAAATCAATACCCTTGGGACTAGTGTAGTTTACCACACTCTCTTCAACTAAGAGGTCAAGTAGTCAAATTTTGCTGAAGGAAAGAATTAATTATTATTTTTTATGTCGTCCTTAGTTTATTTCACCCCGTTATAGAATTATTTTTTGGATTGTTTATATTGGACTTTATTTAATTGTTGCAGAATTTTATTTTTTGAATCTGATTTCTTGACATTAGAAGCACACAATAACGACACAACCATGACCACTTTTTTGGGTTTACGATGATGGGAGTGTAATGCGTCTTTGTATGGTTCACTGAAATCTTGTTACCGTGACGTGTACCGTTTAGTTTGTAGGGTTGCTAAACACTATACATTGGTTCAAAAATCAAGTCAATCAAATATTATTATCCACATGATCATGATATCCGATTACTTTAATTTGTTTGCTAGATGATCTACCAAGCAAATTTATAAACTGAACCAGTGGCGGAACCGAAATTTTCAAGCAGGGGTGCCAAAAATTAAAAGTTCAATCAGGAATCTTACTACATTAGTCCATGTATGCAACTTGAGCCTTGTAGGGGTTGCCAATTTATTAAAATGCTATTACCATTTTGCAAACAAATACGTAGGTAGGGGTAATAACCAAAGCGCATGTAGCCCTTGAACTGAACTATTCAAATTACCATCATAAGTCTCGCTAGAGCTACGAGCCTAGTGAGGCGTACTATACCCCGTAGTGCATTACCACACTACGAGAACCCCTCGTCCTCGTTAAACTCAAGTAATTTTACTGTTTTTAATTTATACTTCAAATTCTCTCTTTAAGTTATATAATTATATTCGTACCTTTTCTAGTAACTTTTGCAAAATCATTAATTATACAAAGAGTGAAAAAAAATAACGAAGAAAGGAAAACAAACAAACACAAATTCTTTTTCCACACCCCACCCCCCGCCAACCTATCTCTCTCTTTTTCCCCCTTCCCAAATTTATGATCCAAATGCATCCCAACATTCAAAATCCCAGTAATCATACAAGGAGTGACGAAAAAATTGCATCAAAATGACAAACGTAGACGTTTGAACAGTGACCAGGACAGTTTTGGCCGGGATTGTTTAGCAGCACTTTGTGATGCGAGATTTTGGATTCGAACTGATAGAGTAGCATCAGTATTGTCTCTTGTAGTAATCTAACTAACATTCCACGTCCGGCATAAAAATAAAAACAAAATCGCAAAGGTCAAAAATAGCTATTTACACCACTATCCTGTGAAGTAAAGTTCCACCAGTGTTCTCTTCCTTTCCAAAACATTTCTATGCAACCAACATTTCCCTTTTCCACAAAAAAAGGCTTATTTGAGCATAATAACAAGCACAATACCTCATTCTGGCAATGCATTCCATCCTTGAACAAGCTAATCCTAAAAACAGAAACAAACAAGTCCTAGTAATACTGAAGAAGCTTTGATTAGTTTTTCGCAAGAGAATTCAGCTCTGTAACCCCTTCTCAAGCTGTTGCCGAGAACTTGTTATCGCTTCCAATACAACATCATCAAGGAATCCTTTCTGTGGAAATTCTTCCGGCACGAGACTTCGATATATGTTGAACTGCTTCTCAGCTTCCCCCTTATTGTTTAGTAAACTGTAGACTATTCCCTGAGAAGAACCGAAAACATAGTAAATAAGCAATTAAAATTCAAAATTTGTGACAAATATTTTATCCTACTTTTGGGACAATTCTCCCCCATTACTTTTCACACTTGTTTACGGTTCGCAAGTATATGGATCTAGAGAGTTGAATATATCAACCTATTTTACTCAAAGCAGTGGCGATACACTTTTTTGGTGGGGTCAGATTTTTTGGGTTCGGAATAAGGATAGAGAGCAAAGTGAGCCTTATAATTTTCATGTTTTAAGGAAATTACGTGATATAAATGTGGTTATTTTTATTGATAACCAGGTGTTCCGGCCCGCTTGTGCACACCTCAACTAATCCCAGGTCCCTGAAGTTAACAACCGGGCAAACCCTCCAGTGCACTTGGTGAGAGGTTTCGAACCTTTTTTTTTTTTTCGAACTGCAAGAGAGGTTTCGAACCTTAGAACTTAGGTTCTTGAGGAAAATCCAAGTAAAGATAAAACCTATTTATCGTTTGCTCTAAGATGTGGTATAAAATGGACAAACTTCTTTGGATCACACTGTAAGAATTTATTACAGGAAATCCCGGATCCAAGAGCAGACCCATGATAAGTGGTACAATATTCTTCAACCTAATCATGTAAAAAACAAGTCTATGAGCATTATGGTATCTAGTATTATATCCTTTCTGCTCATTTCACCAAAAAAAAAAAAAAAACTTTCTGCCAAAACTCCCTTATCTCAAGATTTTATTTCATTAACTTTGATTCATTCTAAGATCAACACCTTTCTGAAATAGGCACTTCCCATGAGGATCATGAGCCAAATTATGAGCACACGTAGTAGCGTATGAATGCATCACTCTTCATGTTTTAAGATCAAAACTTATCTGAAATACACATGGCTAGGAGCTTATCTGAGCTGAGTTGAGCTATTTGTGTGAACTTTGTAATACATGTGATACATGAATAAGCCTTGCATAGAGACCGAGTGTTCTTTGAATAATTATTACCTTATTGTAGGAGATTTGTAAAGTTGTACTTCAATCTAATTGAGATTGAGTGGTAACATGTGTCATATGCACATACTCAATTCTGTTATTGGAAAATTTCTGCTTTTGTAAGGGTTATTGTATTAAATGACAAATTTCAAATCACATGAATTCCTTAATATTCCCGGTGCATTTTCTATTTCTCTCCAAGTCTATCAAAATGCATGCATATCTCTGCTTCAAAAGCACGGCCTGCATCGTTACCCTTCTTCAAACCAGATAAACACGAGATGGTTCCGCAAACGATGCAAGCAACAACATTAATAGGCCTGGCATCTTTCATGACCATTCAAGGAATATGGTAACCCCAATGGCTTAAACCATATGAAAATTCGAAAGCATGTCAAAGCTTTCATAGGCAACAACTCAGTCCATAGCAAAGAATCTAAGATTCCTAGAAATCATTGCTCTAGATTGGAAGTTCCAATGATTGACTAAAAAATAGAATGCCTACGAATCATTAAGTGATTTAAGGAAACTAAACTTCCGGCAAGAGAGAGAACTTATAACTCATACTAACAACAAAAAAGAGTATCAGACTTTGAAGTACAGCAGCACCTGTTGCCATAATCACTTACCTGGCAAAGATATGGCCGAAAATCCCTAGGGTTTTCATCAACTAAAACTTGAAGTTTCCTCAAGCCCTCCTCCAATTCCCCCTGCAAGCATAACAGTAGTTACAAATATGTTAGCCAGAAATGAGAAGGTTTGCTTATTATAGGAGGAATCCCTCTCTAACAAAATCTTAAAGGATGAATTTGTGCCTTCTAAGTTCTAACGCGGTGTTAGAAAAGTAAATAGTTGCATACCAAATTACCAATGGACAACCCTTTACCCTTGAGGACTAAATAGGATCCCAAGTTCGAGAAATCAAGATTGAAGAGAAGGATGGTCCAATCAATCACCTTTACAACATGCATTTGTGCAATTAAAATTCTAATGTTTCTCTCTACGGTGACTCTTTTTTCATGACAAGCAACTTCCAAAGCCTTATTCAGCATCTCAAAGACAGCTGGGCCTTCACGGTTCTTGTGCATCACCATTGCCAAACCCTGCAAAAATCATGAAAGCCACAGTTTGAATTCCTTAGCCTCATACTTAAGCAGTCACCAAAGAAAAGGAACCAAAATGGAGTTCCACACGGCCATATGTGAATTTTGCTTTACTAAACAGAAAATTTTGGAAGTCATGAATCGTTGAAGAACTTTTGTGGTGCTCTCATAGTTGACCCCTGCTCCTAAGCTGTTAAAAACTAGGCAATGGAAGTCACTGCGTAGATTAAGATACAATAGGCTTCGTAGACTGTTCTAAGTGATATGAGAAATCTTCCAAATCCCAAGAATGAAAGATTCCAATCAAAAAAATTGTAAGGCACACCAAAGCAGATTTCAGAAAGCTGAGTCAAATCAGTTCTAAGAAATCAGAGTATACAGCGAACAAAAACTAGGTGACAAGCTTGTAGCCAAGGATGGAAGCAGGATTTCAACTTTAGGGGTGCTGATTTACATGCAATCAAGTTTATAAAACAAACATGCTAAACTTGGCGGGCGACCTACGTAATTAAAATATTGTGAACAAATCCTGCTATAAAAAAACGTTTTTTTCGAAACTTAGGGATGGGGGTCACCAATGCTCAGCCACCCCTCAGCCTACACCTGCTTATGGCTGAATTGTTTAGTGAAATACCAAAGTTACTTGCTGTTGCAGTAAGCCATTTGATAAAACTCCACGGCAATTAACTAGTTTTCAGAGTACTCCACCACTGCTTCATGAAGATACATTTCAAGCCAATATCTCCATATCTCCAAAACCATGCACAGTTATCCAGTTTTTCAGGGGCGAATTTCTAAAAACGCACCCAAAACAATTTTATGGCAGAAACCCATTCATAACTACACCATAAAAATCCCTAAGGACCATACCATCACCACAATGCTGTCACAACTTACAACCACAATGTATACCACAGCTTTCTCTTATATCCCAATACAAGCATTATTGAACAAAACAACAAGGACAAAAACAAAGAACGGGAATCATACATGCAAAGCTCTGACCAACAGAGGCCTCTCGGCCAAAATACACTTGAACAGCTTCTTAGCCTCACTCAACTCCCCCATCATCTCATAACAAAGAGCCTCCAAAAGCCGCCATTCGACTTCGCCCGGTTGCAAATCAACCAACCTCTTCACATACTCCAAACCCTCCTTACTCTTCCCTCTCCTAATCTTTTCATGGAAAACCATCTTCACAGCTTCAACATTTCTTGGATCCTCTTCCACTAACTTCACATACATCTCTTCATCTTCAACCTTCCCATCCTCCGTCTCTCTCTTTCCTTCCATTTTTTCATTGCAACTGCTCTTTTCAGCTGGTACTGCAACAACTGGCCTAGTACCAAGAAAACCCATGAAGAGGAATGAACCAATGAGGAAAACTACAATCTTTTCTGTGCAAAAGGTGGAGATTTTTACCAGGGGTGGGATTCTTGAAGTGGGTTTCTGGGGAATAGGGAGTTGAGAGTGATGTGGAGAGAGATTAAAGTGGTTCGTGGGTATGTGAGATTGTGATGTGGGTTTGAGGGTGGAGTTGAGAGAGAGTGGTTTCTGTTTGTGTATTGGGTTAGATGGTTTGAGGGTTTTGTGAATTGTGGTTTTTAGGGATTTGGGATCGGGAAGTAGTGGTTGGGTTTTGAGGAGTGAGGAAGTGTTGATTGATGGAGAAGAAGCCATTTATGCGGGAACGGGCAAGCCCGCACAAGCAGAATGCCAACAGCTAGAAGACCAGAGATTGGCTAAATAAAAAAAGGTTCACCGGTCACCACCGTGGGCGGAGCTAGTAGTTCGAAACTTCGGAACTGTTATTTGCAAATATATTACTCCGTAGTACACAATTTAACACCCCCTTTGGCTACTTGTGAGTTGTGAAAAATGAAAAGAAATGCGCGTGGATAGCATTTTCTCACCGTCTCATTTGGATAGACCTTCCACTTGTTCTTCTCATCAAATTTTACCATTTTCGGTGAGAAACAAAAATAGCTCCATAAGAAGTTCTTGATTCTCACTATCTCTCACCTCTTTTACCGTCCAAACAAGAGAAACAAATCTCTTCCCCTCTATTTCTTTTATGTTCTCCTGAAAATCCCCCATCCAAAGGGGGACGTATAGGATTGTCATGTCTTTTTGTAAGTAGATGTGATAAACAAGCCAAACGAACCGAACATGTAATTGATCAACTTGGTTTAAAAATTTAACGAGTTTCAAAAATATGTTTGAGCATAGCTTGTTTATAAGCGATCCCATCTCAAACGAGCTTTAACCAAGCCAAACATTAGCCGATCTAAAATAGCTTTAATCTTTCATACATAATAAGCTGAACGAGCCGAGTAGTAGCTTGTTCGAGCTTGATTTGAAATCTGAACGAGCTTAAAAAAAATGTTCAAGCTTGGTTTGTTTATGTAAGAAACCCATGCTGAACAAACTTTTAACGAACAAACACGAGCTCAAACTCGAGTAGCTGGGTTCTTTTAGCCGCCCTAGTCGTGGGCGGTGTGGCACAAATCACCCCGATTTCGAAAGAATTTTTATTTTCCATTAACAGATTAGGCATTAAAAATGTGATTTTTCACAAAAATAATAAAAAGTAGCAATTTAAAAGAAGAATAGCTCAGATCATATAAAAAAAATTCAATAACTTTCCTTGAAGGACTGCAGGAGAATTGAGTGAAGCTTTTATTTAAAGATTGCAGGAGAATTTTTATTTTACATTAATAGATTAGGTATTAAACAATTTGATTTTTCAAAAAAATAATAAAAATAGAAATTTAAAAGAAGAAGCTGATCATAAAATATGTCTCAATGACTTTAACTTAAGGACCGCAAGAGAATTGAGTGAAACGTTTATTTTTATTTTTTTAAAATACAAAACCCAGAGACAAAGCCTAACTTTACACGTAACCTTTCTCTGCGTACATTTACTAAAAATATACAACAATACCATTAGACTCCTGTAAAATAGCGCTACCCCAAAACCTAACTCCACCATTGGCACTTGCGCACACTAAATACAATGTGTGGGTCCTTCCCTCTCTGTGACTGTGTGTCACTAGCATCAACCCATGCATAGCACAGTAATTGAAATAAAAAAAAATTCAATTACTTATTTTAACCGTAATATATGTTAATGCAGATAGATAGGAAAATAATTTTTATTGATAATTAATAAGGTTTTTTCAAATTTCATTGGATCAAGATCTATTTACCTCTAGATAATTTTGCTATGATCAGGCATTGATTGATATCTCCTCAATATGGTATTTGGTATAATTATTGTACTTGACTTGACGAGTTTTAGAAAATGATTATTCAAGCAAGCCAAGTAGGCCGAAAAGAGCCCACAAATGGACCCAACAGCACGGTCTAGTCCAACGGACAGTCCAAAGGCATCTGGGCTCATCTGAGCTTCTCCTTGAATTCAATTGCATCGCCCGTGGAAACTTTTAGTCAAGTATTATTCAAGTAGGTAATAGATTGACTCAACGTGAATGATTCTGCTTGGAAAGGTAATACTGAATCCCCAGGCAAAAAGTCCATTGGTATCAAGATCAGAATCTCAATCTCAGAAGGCAGCCTCAAAAATGCATGTGAGAAGCAGAAAGTTGAAACAGAAAATGGCCATGGAAAACAAGAGACACAAACAACTGTTCATTGCAAAGCAAAACACAAAGCGGCGAACTCAACTTCAGAGAAAGTTCCTGATGTCTAACGACCTCGCGTCCACCATCTCCTCGTCCTTGAATTCTGGCCTGTAATATCACATGAATTCCATCGTCATTCAAACGATCAAAATTAACAGAAACGACAACCTTCTAGATTGTCATATTGTTTACCTAAAATCACCAATTGAAAGAAGATTATGGGCTCGAAAAAGGTAAGATGCATGGTAAAAGCGACAAACCTTTTCTTTTGAGTTTCCATTGCCTCGATAGCATCTTTCTTCAGCATCTCCAACTGTGCTTTAGCAATTTTATGTTCCAACTGTTCTTCATACTAGGGAAGATCCTCCCTCCGAATTCCAAGTCTGATATAAAAATAATCAGAACAGAAAATCTCATCATTGTCTCCCAAAATTTGGGAAGCCAACATATCCAAACTTAGGAAGCAACTATGGAGCATCAATTAGCCATTCTTTTATTGGAAGGAGAACTTAACGTGAAACCCAAAATCTTTGTATCTAGAGGTTTAATAGGCTTTCTTTGCAAAGCATGCAAAATAATTTCAACGATCTGTGACGTTTACTTGAGTTGCCCCTCGAACTGCTCATGCTCCGTGGGTTCAGCACACCTGCCAAACTCAAAGGGGTAAAAACCCATTCGATAAACAGAACGATGCTTACTTCTTATTGATCTTATCAAATTCTGCCATGAGAAGAGCCATTCCCTTCTTGTCATTGCGCATGAGTGGTTTCTTAAGTTCTTTTTCAACTTTTTCCAATGCTTCCATCATCATAGCTTCTACACCAAATTCATCAGTGAGGCCCCTAGCTCCTGCAAGAAACTGAATCAATACTGGAAGGGACCATGCATTTTTCCAGGTCAAAGGAGATGCATTAATAATTGAAAATGCTATCAGTTCAAATATAAGAACAGTTAAAAACAGTCACATATAATGTCCCTACAACCAAACGACTAGACTAGATTGAACGTAAAGAAACAAAATCCAACTACTGACGCCAGCTTAGTGCACAAAAGGTGATCCTATCAAGAAATCTTTACATCTTAACATGGGTAACTCTAGGTTCTTTGACCGAAAATTAGTGACATTGCCAGTGACATGTCTTTTGTGCAAAGAAAAATAGTTTAGTCAAAGCTTAATCTCCAGTCACAGCTACAGCATATGCATGTGCCACAGATGGCAAGTTGAAGTTAGGGAGAAGAGAATTCAAGATAGTCAAAAGAGAATAGTCAGATTCAACTTTTTTTTTTTGATAAGCACAATTTCATTGAAAGCTCAAACGAATACAAACTAAAAGGGGTATACCCCAGTGAGAAACAAAATACCCACTACAAGACAAAGGGGCATCCCCCAGCGGGAAACCCAAACATCTAAATGGTATCTACTAGCTATACAAAGAATGAATCAACAGAATTACATTGAAAAAATACTATTCGGAAGACTCCAATTTTCTTCCAAAGCCCTGTTCAAAGAGGAGTTCTTAACACATCTTCTGGAGCAAAGGAAATCTCTGATAGAGTTAACAACATTACGGGACACGACGTCAACCTGATTGGATAGGCCTTTAAACACTCTAGCATTCCTTTCAATCCAAACACCATATACTGCAGCCGCTAAGGAGCTATGTA
>JAOTQK010000002.1:17114037-17124668 GCA_025642025.1 Rhododendron ferrugineum
ACCGAAAATATGCCATTGCTAGAGAAATGCCACACTCCTTTATCACCAACCCCTTGCGAGCTAATCGGGATCGAGATAATTGACTCTACATCAAAATCTGAGAAGAGAGACTGAATAAGAGGGATGTTCCAGCTATGGGTGTCACCGTCGATAAGTTCCGAGACAAGACCAATCTGGTGGTGAGGGGATTCTGGCAGCGGCGGTGGACTAAGAACTTTAAACGATAGTGAACGGGGAAGCCAATGATCATTCTAGATATCAATAGAAGAGCCATTGCCTACAACCCAGCGTCAATTATTGATTGAATATGCGTAAAGATAGAGGTTTACGCTGCACGCGTATATAATTTAGTCGCTAATTTTAATTGTCTAATTTGTCTTCTTCCATTGGTATAAACTAGCTTCAGTAACGATCATATACCAATCATAATAATATCCACCAACAGTTGGTCTACTTTGAGTAGCCTAATCCAATGGGAATGACTTCTCTACCGTCTGTGTTCGAACTCTTTGTGCAATCTTAACCGCCAAAAGTGTTTTTAATGGTTAGAGATTGTGTTGAAAGACTTTTCGCAGGAAGAAACAATTTTCCCGCAAAGAATCTTTTTAAAATCTAAATCATTAATTCCTGAGATGAACGGACGAGATGAGACTGAGTTTAGAGAATCGGATTGTTTCCCTGCCCGCCTTTAATAATTCATCTTTTTCCCGTGAAGCAGTTTCTCTCCGGTCCAATTGCAGAGAAGCCGAATCCATCTCTTTTTTGGTGGTTCAAAATTGGCTGTTCAAAAAGGTAAGTATTAACTTGCATTATTGGGGCGGTTGCCGCCACACCGCATAGCCGCTTTCCACCTCATGACCATCCAGTTCCAACCAAATTGATCTAATAATTCAGAGGGTAAAATCGACAAAAGTGTAAAGTTCGAGGGAGTAAAATGAAATTTCCCTCTAAATCAAACATTTATTTTTACCTCCCAATACAAAAATTCCTCGGCATTCCTCTTCTTCCCTTCTCTCTCTCTCTCTCTCTCTCTCTTTCTACTCTCACAAGTCACACCTACCATTCCTCTTCTCCAGAATTTAAAAACTCCCAAGTTTGCTATGTTTGATTTTGGGGACGACCTCTTAATCGGTAGTCACAGAATACCATGGCTGGTATGGATCCAGCTAATAGTCATGCTTCTCCTCGTAATACTCCTTTACTATTTCATCGCCTTCGCTTTGGGACTAGATCCCTCCCCCGCAGCCGCCGCTTCCTCTTCCGCCGTCCTCCGCCGCAGCGAAACCTCCAGACACCGACCGCCGCCCATCGCCACCGCTGTTTCCGCCGCCACCGCCGCTTCAAGCCGATTAAACACTGCCAAGGTGCGTAATCAATCACGTGCCTGAGGCGTGCCTCTCTCTTGTCTTGGTTTCTCTCTCTAGGTTTAGGTCCTTTAGGATTAGTTAAGAGTTTTTTCTGGAAATAGATTTCTAACGGGCTTGGCTCTCGTTATGTTTGATGTTGTTAGTGTATTTGGAGCTAATCGTTGATCTAGTAGTAGCGCTGGGTGGAAAAATAAGAGTAATCGGACATTGATGACCACGTCATCTGATCAAGATTCTACCATGGGAGGTATTTTCTCCGGCCTCAAGTGGGGCCCTGTCAGTGGACGATGAATTTTATGATCTTTCAGGATTAGTCGAGGTGGTGTAAGCTAGCCGGACACCTGGTTATTAAGAAAATGTTTCTACCATGGGAACGCATAATAACAAGAAAAAGAATATGTGCGCATAATTAATCGAATAATGGATGATTAAGTTTCAAATTGGCCCAAAAGAAAGAAGAGTTTGGGGCACCGCCCACGTGGTGCCCCAGGGGCATAGAATAATTACTCTTTGGCCACACAGTGGTTTTTATGTATTTTCGGTTATTATGTGGCATTGATGAATTCTGTTTCATTTTTACCATTGAAAAGTTCAAAACGCGTAGCAGAAGAGAAAGTTAAGAGTGTCTGACATTTATTTAGTTATTTGTTTTTGGTAGTGGTACGGGTAAAGGTATGTTTGGTGGCAATGTCAAGAACTTTATGGGTCAAATATGAGCTGTTATTTTGTCCTTTTTTTTCCCCTTTCTTTATGCATAGTTGGCACAGGCCGTATTTATTGGGATGATTTGCAAACTTGTAGTATAGAAAAGTATATACGTTAACAAAAACGCTACGAGCACAGATTTGGACACTAGTTTCTGGAACCGTCCGATATCTATGAGGCCCGCCCATATGTTGATGCTTTGCATGTTAAGTTTCACTGGTTTTCAGTATGTTGAAGTTTTACTCGTTTAGGAAAGTTGGTGCCATTACTTTGAATCTCCCCAACATTTATGTCTGGATATATATTATCCTAATGTTGAATGTGGGGAGTCCTTCGATTGAGTAGAGATAAAGGCTGACATCCCTTGTTAACCACTCAATGGAAAAATAATTTAGCCTTCATTGTCACTTTGAATAGAGATAAAGGCTGACATCAAAAAAAGCCTTCATTGTCACTTTGAAAGACGCAAATGAAGTGGTAATCATATTATTGAGCATTTGGTAGGTTAGAAAATCATTTGATTGAGCATTTTATATGAAATTTCTTATCAAAATCATTTTATACGGAAGCTCAGATTTTGTATCTATATTATGGGCAGTTTTAATGGTAATAACAACAAAGCTGAAAGACCAACCACATATTACTCACTCATTATAATTAGGTTTCTACTCTCTCTTTCCTCCTTTTTTTTTTTCCCTTGATGAGGGTGGGGCAGTTGTTTTTTTTTTTTTGGTGAGTGGGGTAGTTGGGTTAAAGCATCCAACTCCAAACCAATTGGCAAAGAGTGGAGAGGCCGCTCAGGCTCATATACTAGTTTTGGAGGAGATAATTAACCGATGTGGAACAAACTCCAACAAGTTGTTCTGATCTAGGTTGGAAATTAACTAACATATTTGTGTCATACCACTGCAGAACTAATTAGATAAGGTGAATACCAAATGACATCGAAAATTTCTAAAGGATTACTTGAAGCTGGGCATTTAATTAGGTGGGAAAACATCTTCCGATTAGGTATACCCTTTATAGCATGGGTACTTTGTTGGAGGTCACATAATGGTGTTGGACACTTATTAGACACTGACACTCTCTGGACACGTGTGTGACACTCAATTCCGAAGTGTCCTAGTTCTTCTTAACATTTTCTGTTTGAAGACTGCGGGGACACTCTAAAAAATGATGCTGACACTCGCAAAACGATTTAGGGGTGTTAACCGTAAGAGTATACTCTAATTAAAACTTTTTGAAGTTTTATTTTTTAATTGTACGACGGATGATGTTTTATTAACTATGAAGATGCGTAAATGATGAAATATTTTTGGTTGAAATACTTTTGTGAATGTGCAATGATAAATATGATTTAGGGTATATATGGTGTTACATCTACAATGTTATTTTGATTTTTTTTAATATGTTTATATTTTTTAAAATGCGCCCTCCAACTTGTTGTATTCTCCATTTTTTTTGAAATTTTTTGTGAGTGTCAGCGTCGTGTTGCTTTTCTGTGTCGGTGCTATGTAGAATATACCTTGTTGATGCCTTGACGGTCACATAGTGAATTCTATTTACAGCAGTGTTCTAAAACAAGGAATTAATCGGCGATTAATGGCCGATTAATCGCTGACGGGGCCTATCCGATTAGGTCCGACTAACGATTAATTGCTGCTTACTAATTAATATGCACCGATTAGTCCGATTAATCGCTCGAAGGTGGCCAACCGCCCGACTAGCGCCTAGCGATTTTTAGAACATTGATTTACAGTAATCTTTTTTCATATTGACGGGTGTACCCTGATTTACCAATTGAGTGGTAATCTGGTAATCTTTCTCTTGTCAACTGAAAATTATTGATTAAATTAACTGTTAGGGACCTAAATTTTGTTATGTCATATGTGACCATCAGGCCATCACGCAACCGACACAATCCTAATCCATCCTTAGGCTTGACACAACTCTTGGGCTTTGACAAGACTTGGCTACGTGGAGTAGAGAGAAATCCTACCTTCACTGTGGCACCAGCTGATCCAGGAATAAAAGGAACTAAAAGGTGTCAATGATAGAAGAATAGTATACACCACTCAAAGGACCCTGAATTCCACTCATCAATTGATTGCAAATAGAAAAAGGGCATGGTGTCAAATCGACTTTCATTCTGACCAGTTAACTTAGTGTTTGTGTTTATGGTGACATTACCTTAATGCCCATGAATTCTTTTACTGTCTCAAATTTTTTTGGCCTCGTGATGCTATTTTAGTGCCAATTCTCGTAGTTATTTATCACAATTGGGTTGGAATGCAACAATTTTTGCGGTCAACTCCGAGGAAAAAATTCGTGGATAATTAAGTTAGGTTACGAAATGGTAAAATTTGGAGTGTGATGCTCTTGTGAGAAGCTAGCCTAGAGCGAGTTTATTTGAAAAGGAATCCAGTAACAATAGAAGATCAAGAGGTGAATGTGAACTGAATCAACGGATCTTTTCACTAAGAACTCTGCAATGCCAACTATGACCAGAATCTGACATTCTAAGAATGGCCTTTTCATTCTTTTTCTGATTTCCCTTAGGCCGCCCGAGGTTCAATAGACTGTGTTTAAATTTTATTTCAACTAAGCTATATATTGATTAGTACATGAACCACATTGTGGTAGTTCATACGGGGTAAAATACTTGCAGGCGGGTGAGAGCCATAGTATTAAAGGCGATGCGGGAACAAGCACAAGCAGAAGAAGAGTAAGGAGAGAAGAAATCCAAGAGAGGGAAGGAAGCTCTTCAGCAAAGGATGCAACCGATGCCCCAGCTTTGGATCGATATTACCACCCGTGCCATTATCTAGGGTGGGCTAGACAAGCTTTTCTCAAGTGTTTGGGCTTGGATCCCCCCTCGAGTAATCCTTCCTCCAACACCAGACACAGAAAAGAAAAATGATGTATGCATCCCTCCCTCTGGCTCTGTGCACTCAGATACATAGAGATGTATCTGTCACATATAAGCATATATCTGAATATATGTAAAATGGTACAGTGGAAGTTGGTCCTTAGGTTGGTTTGTTCATCTCTCTATGTATGTAAAATGGTACAGTGGAAGTCGGTGGTTAGGTTGTTTTTTTCAAAGGAAGATGTTTTAACAGAGTTATTGAAATGATTGAAAAGTGAATGAGCAGAATACCTGGATATTGAACCCAAGATGGCGTAAAAATGTGTTAGAATATTGATTCATTGAACCATTGCATCTCTTTTAACACCCGTGTCCCAATATGTCTGTCAACTGTAATTTAACCAGTGCCGCTGCTAACGCGAATTTTCGCATAGTAATACAGCAGTTCAATGTACTTGCCCCGACTTTTCGATGGTCAGCGATGTTTTCGAAGTTGTGTAGAGAACTTGATAGTAATGCAACGGATACAACTTTGTTCTCGCTCTGAATTGTCCGCGAGGTTTGGGCCCGAATTCTCTCACTCACTTACACCCTTTTTTGTTCACGTATCTTGGAAACGTGTGCTTGTTGGATTATTAAGGTTTTGATTTTAACAGTAGAAAAGTTCGGCAATTTGGCCTTTGTACCAAGAAAAACCTTGACTCCGTCGTCTTCATAATTTCCTTTTTGAATGACGAGACGCCAATTCCCTGTATGATTGGCATATACTTTGATTATCAATAAATCGCAAGGACGATCTGTTAAATTTGTTGGAGTGGATTTGCGTACCCCAGTGTTTAGTCATGGTCAATAATATGTGACGCTATCCAAATGCACATCTTTTGATCGTATTAAAGTCCTTCTTTCCAAGGATGAATTGGATTCCACAACAAATATTGGTTATTCCGAAGTTTTGTTATAAATTATGTGGTAGCACAAACAATGATCATGTTGAGAGTATGTCATTTAAGATAGTTTATGTATTTTAGTTGGTAACTTTTCAAATGATTTACTGTTTGTGTCTATTTTTACATGATTGGTTCGAAAATACAGTGGAGTTGAGGAGGATTAACACGGATAGATTGTTTAATGGCATCGTAAAGACTAATGAGTTAACTTCAATTACACATACACCATTTGTGATCTCTAATATTTAATACTGATAGTCATGAATCACTTCAAGATGGACAAAAAGTATTCAACTTGGTTCATGGAAATTTCGAAAAGTGATGATGAGAAGCAGAGCCGGCTTATAAGATAGGCGAGAGAAGCGACGGCTTCCGGCCCTCGAATTTTGGTTCAAAATTGAGACCTCACTATAATATAACTTACATATTAATATTAGAATGTTTTCAAATAAAAAATACAATTGTATCTTATTTTTTTCAAAAACTCTTGCAACCATATCTTTTAACATTTATATATTGTCATAGACTCATAATTGTATCCTTTTAGCTTGATTTTTTTTGTTATCTTTATACTTTTTTTATTTTTTTAAGAAATTCATGAATATGTAAGGGGCTTAATATAGGGAATTCACTTCAGGCCTCCAAAATATATGAGCCGGCTCTGATGAAAAGTTCAAAGACATTCATTGTTGTACATGTTTGAAGATGACACATTGTTTACGAAGACGATAGGCCTTCAATGTGAATCAATTTCCTTACACTTTTTTTTATAGTATCCATTTTCTGTTTCGTTTTAGTATTCCCATAAGAGATTTGCTTATATTTGTAGTATTTTATTACAACAAATGTGCTATTTTCATACATTTTAAGGGTGCTTTGAATTGAAGTGTGCCACAATTTTTTAACGTAGTTGGTTAGATGAACTCTGTTTAAACCTTATTTGAAAACATTAGGTATAGAGAAGTCAGCTTGGTTGGCAGGGTGATCAAAAGTATGAAAAATAATTTAGTTAATTTATGTAAAGAGCGCGTTTTGCAACACTAGTTTGCTAATATGACAAATCAATTCTAAATTTGATAGTAAAAGTGAGCATACTATCCGGTCTAAACAAATTCTACAATACACAAACTCTCTCACATTAATTGTGGGGCTTATACATACTATCTGGTCTAAACGAATTCTGCAATACACAAACTTTCTCACATTAATTGTGGGGCTCATATGTGTGTATGAGCCCCACAATTAATGTGAGAGAGTGTGTATTTGTGTGAGAAAGTGTTTGTGGTTGTACCGTCATAGCATTATTGATACTCCTGCGAGCCTTGCTACTTGCACAGATTATTTTACATAGATTGTGCACATATATTTTTTTTGGGGCCTATTTCGGATTTCACAAAAATGATCTGAACCGCTCATTATGTTTTACATATTTTTTAAGGGTTCTTGTAAAAAATCAACTTTATCAGATATTGGTAAGAATTTTTATAGAAATCGTAGGGTGAAACAGACTAATTCGTTCTATGATTTCTAAAAAAGACCTTATTGATATCCTATCGAGTTAGTTTTTCAAAGAAATTTTTAAAAAATTATTTAAAAAAATAAACGATTCGGATCATGTTGGTTGAACCTGAGGTGGGCCACTGGACCCCATAATATTGTACGTCAGTTTAAAAATATTTGTGTCCTCAGATTATTTTTCCCTTCCTTTCCTTTGCTCCCAAAAAGGATAGCCAGGTTATTTTAATGCTACTGGTTTTGGAACCCACGGAAATGAAAGGAAAAGAAAAAAACAGAAAAAAAAAATTTCGTCCCATCGTTTGATTGAAAGAAAAAGAGCTAAGAAAATAAGAATTTCAAACATAGTGAAATTGAATACTCCAATTTTTTCTCTCATTTTCTTCTCTTTTATTTTCCTTTCCTTTCCTTTCCATGGTTCCAAACGGAAAACTCTGGACGCTACTCCCCCTCTCTCTCTCTCTCTCTCTCTCTCTCTCTCTCTCATGTACTGTGTGGAAAAGCCGAGAAAGATGCAAAACCTGATAGCATACCTTCCTCTCTCACCTTTCCCTTCTAATAACACTCTCTACTCTAAACCCAACAACTCCGAAAACAAACCCTTCCTCTGTTCCTGCTTCTCTTCTATATCCTCTCTTACTCACTCTCTCAGCGTCTCAACTCCAACCTCAAACCCCTCCCTCTCCAATTTCCTAATCGACTCCTTGTCTTTCTCCGAACCACTAGCCATTTCCATCTCCAGCCGCTTCCCATCCAGAAAATCCCTGGAAAAGCCACAGTCCGTGGTTCATTTTCTCAAACAACTCGGCTTCTCTTGCGGGGGGAGGGTGATTCAATATAGTGGGGCACCATTATTCATTATTCATAAGAGTCATATAACAATTCACAATTATCCAAAATTAGACTTAAATATTCATTATTCATAATAATCCATATGCTTCCAAAGTTCTTATTATGGATGTGGCATGTTGAGGGAAAATTTTGTAATTTATCCCCTCATTTCTTCACTCTTTATATTGATTAGAATAGTTAGAATTTTAGATAAAGAAAAACTCTAACTAAAAAAAGAGGCCTTGATGGACAAGTCTTTTAATAGTTATTTTTTTTTTTTGGAAATGATTTTTCCACTCCCTTTTTTGTTAACGCCACTCCCCTGCAAGTGTATTTTTGCACCAAAAATACACTTGCAGGGGAGTGACGTTAACAAAAAAGAGAGTTACAAAATCAGCAGCCTTTTTTTTGATCCGTTTTAATAGTTATATCTACGCTCTTCTCTTCTTTATAGATACAAATACAGAGAATACCCGTCCATTATTCTTACAGTTTTTTCATTAATTAAAATTATTGGATTATTCTAGAAAGGTAATCTTAGAGAAAAGAAGATGAACCTAGAATTAAGGTCTTTCTAGTTTCCAGAGAAAAAAATGTGAGCGTAGAATTAAGATCTTTCTAGTTTCCAGAGAAAAAAAGGTGAGCATAGAATTAAGGCCTTTCTAGTTTCTAGTTAAGAGATTGGCTATATCCATCTCGATGGCTAACAAATGTAGGTTTAATTTATTGTTTTTTGAGATGTGTTGAATTACATTGAGATGGTAACCCAATTGGCAACTCAATTGGCAGGGTTCACTACCCTTCTCGACATAGGCGTGGATTCGAGTCCCGACAGGTAGCTTGGCCTCATGTTTGCGGATGAGTCTTTGGACTATTGAGAGTGGGAGCTTAGGCCAACTGTGCACAAAGTTGTGCCATGGTGACGACTCGCCTTTTCAGGCAATAGTTATGACTCGAACCGAACATTCTATCGGCAGATAGGTCACGTCCAAGAAGAGTTGCTACTCTGATTGCCTCCTACCCTAATTGATTATCAAAAGGAAAAAAGGAAAAAAGGTGTGTCGAATTCAAGATTATGTTAGGTCTCTTTTCCGCAAAGTAAAATACAGATATAGATCTACAATTCCATGGCAATTCGCAACTCACTCTCACTCGTCCCTTCCCCTCTCTCTCCCATTATGATTACAAAATTTTCCCTCAACATGCCACATCCATAATAAGAACTTTGGAAGCATATGGATTATTATGAATACTGAATATTTAAGTCTAATTTTGGATAATTGTGAATTGTTATATGCCTCTTATGAATAATGAATAATGGTGCCCCACTATATTGAATCACCCTCCCCCCGCAAGACTTGCTATACATTATGATTAGTTGTCCCTATACATTATGATAAGGGCTTAGGGTGGAATTGAGAGTTTCTGTAATGGGTGTTCGTATTCTGTTGAGATTCTTGAGAATGATTTAGGCTGGGTTTGCCATAAAATCCCATAAAATCAACTGGATGATTTAATGAGATTTTTCATTTTAGCACGTTGATTTTATGAAAAATCTCATAAAATCAACGTGTTAAAATGGGAAATCCCATTAAATCTTATGGCAAAGCCAGCCTTGGAATGGGTTTTCTATTTCTATTTCTGCGATATATACTTACTGTATACGTATCTAATGAAAAAGGAGTCATGGAAGTATTATTGGGTGTGTGTGGTGTACTAGAATAGATTTTGCTACTACTATTGCCTTTTGTTTTTAAACTGTGTTACTGCCTTTTTTTTTCCTTTTTCTTGGGAACTGAAATTGCTAGTGGCTAATAACTCAATTGAAAAATGAAACCTTAATGGCTAATAATAAAATTCAAAAAATCCTAATATCAAATCTAGTAATTAGTGGAGCATCAAGTATGAACATTATTTATTAGATCCAAAATGCGATTTTTGATGCAAAGCTACTCCTAAAAGTCAAATACTGGTTAGAAATCTCTTAATTAAAACATTCAATTTTGTCTTGACTAAGGTTAGAACACATGTAGCAATGGTTTTTTTACCATTTGCTGGTACTTCCAAAAAAAAAATCACTAGTTAGGTGTCCGATTCCTGTTACACATGGACCGATACGCCCGATATCCGTTACTCGCGACCTTTACGTCAACCGATACCGCTATTTAAAACCATGCTTTTTGGTATAAAATTCTTGCAAAATTCTAAAAGTTTATCGGTCTCTGGGATAACACCCTTCACTGCATCATTTGCCCAAAAACCTCTCAAGCCCACCCCTCTAGCTCCGCGTCTTTTCAGTGTCGAGCAACTTCACGCCGACTAGCTTCTCCATCACCTTCAGCCACCCCAAGGTACTCCCGAGCACTATGTCAAGGGACCCAATTTTGTTGCCGCCAA
>JAOTQK010000002.1:17124768-17141775 GCA_025642025.1 Rhododendron ferrugineum
GGGGGGGGCGGGGGGGGGGGGGGGGGGGGTTGGGGGGGGTTTCATAGCTGGGTTGGAGTGAGTTGGAATGATTTAAATTTCTGAGTCGACTCATCTAATTGCACCTGATTCAGGACAAGAGGGGTATGAAATATTGGTCTTTACTAATACCTGACGTAATCATTTATAATAACTTGCGCTTTTATACCTCAGACAATAGCGACAAGATTCTCTCAGAAAATATGACTTGGTCAATGTTAACAGAAAGAGTAGTCTTGACTAATATCTAACGTAGTCCTTTTTAATTAATGACTTGCTCTTTTATACCTCAAACAATGGGAACAAGGTTCTTTAAAAAAATATGACTTGGTCCATATTAACAGAAAGATTAGTCTTTTCTAATACCCAATGTAGTCCTTTATAATTAATGACTTACTCTTTTATATCTCAAACAATAGTCAATTATTTGGGACAAAATTCTCTAAACAAATATGACTTGGTTCATGTTAAGAACAACGAACATACTAAAATTGCAAAATTTCGGACAGAAACGCAGTTCGTGTTCAACACACGGTTCGTTCAAGCCATGGGTATGAGTGGCCAAGTCGGTGGTGGTGCGGTCCCGCTGGCTGTGGAGGCAGCTGTAGGTCAGAGGGTAACTAATTTAAATCATTCTTGTGGCGGCGACGACGATTATAGACCAGTCGGCAACCGATTGATTTGGGGGGGGGGGTTGTGTTGGGGGAATACCTCCTGGTAGTGCTGCTTGATAGTTGTGGTGGGGATCCGGTGCCAAGAAGAAGGGTTATGAAAGTGAAATGATTTTAGGGGAGGGACATTTTTGTCTTCAAAACCCTATCTTGGCAATTAATATTTTTGCCTTTCCATGACTTTTCAATTCTAAAAAAGTAGTCCATTACTTGGAGATTCTTTGCCCCTCCCTCCACTGTCCCGTAATTCCCCCTTTCTAAAACATCATCCAAACCAATTACTATTTAATCTCCCCTCCATAAACATCACATAAATGTGGGTCATTCCCTATTAACCAATATCCCATACTATTTTATCTTCCTTCATAAATAATAACCCTAGTCCTTATCCCGCATCCAAACAAGCCCTTAGGCCTACACCCTTGAAAGACTGATAGGAATATGCATAAACAAGTGGCATTAAAAGAGGAATTACTAAAACAAATAATTTCTAATATAAAGTTTTCATATATATATATATATTTGATCATTAAAAAGGGTGGGAGGGGGCAACCAGTGTAGCAACTCCCCCTGGGCGTGACCATAGGGGCTCCCTACCCGCTATGGAATGTTCGGTTGAGCCATAGTTACTGTCTGAAAAGACAGACCGACACCACAGCACCACCAAGGTACAAGCTGGAAGTAGTCGCCCACCCCCTGCAGGACAAGGACGTCCCAGGACTCGAACTTGAGTCTCCTATGGGGGAGGCAACTAGCCTACCAGCCAGGCTACCACCTCCGGTGGTAGTTTTCATATATTTGAAATCTTCTAAATTCTTGTCCTACATCAATAACCCACAAGAGGCATAACATAAAAAATCATAAAAAGTTTAACGAAGACACCATAAAAATAGACACCATACCATTTTCCTTATATGGCTTGAAATATAGGGTTTGCCCTCTTCTCGGTCCTGTGATTAAAATCTCCCAAGTGCTATAAATTAAGGGTGAGCGTGGTCCGGATTGGTTCGATTTTGTAGTAAACCAAAAATCAAATCAATACCTACGGATTGTGAATTTAGATAACCAAACCAATCCATAGAATGCATAGAACCAAACCATAAAAATACGGTTCAATTCCGATTTTGACCACGGATCGCATGAAATTGAGATATCTATCTTCATAAACTTTTAAATTGAGTAGTGAGAGACATTAAATCAATTATTATTAGTATTAAAATTAATTCTTTTCTTATGCAAGGAACATAGTAAAGAAAGAACTATTAAGAAAGAAAAATAGTGGCTAACAAAGAATGTCTATTATTGATAGGTAAAAAAAGAGATGAATGCAATTTGCCAATTTATGTTTATTACGTTTGGTTTAGATAGAATATGAATATATTTTCATCATACAAATTTAGAGTATTAGATTAGGAAATTAATTGACTATGGCTTAGGCTAATTTTATTTGGTGTATCTAAATCGTGTATATATCAATACATATACACATATACACACATATGCACACATACATACGGTTTGGATCGGATTGGAATCGGAATCGTTGACATAAATTCACAGATCAAACTATTGAACACGGTTTATAATTTTTTGAAACCGGAGCCAAACCACACTACTAAAAAAATCAAACCAAACTATGCGGTTTGGATTGGATTCGCGGATTGACGGTTTTTTTGCTCACCCCTACTATAAACCAGATCCAGGGTGCTGTAGTGCACCCGTGCACCCTCGTGCAGTGCACGTGTAGGGCGACACATGACCGTCGATCTCATTAATCAACGGTCCACATTAAAAATCAATTATAACCGGTAATAACTGATTCTTATCGGTCAAAATTAAAAATCATATCTCAATCATTCATTTTCAAGATCGATGGCCTGTATACGCCCTATAATAAATCATTGTCGATCAGTTGATACGGCACATTGTCTCGATTTTAGTGGCCCCCACTAGTCGAATGGTGGAATCGGTCACGCGGAGAAATCTTAAGGTGCGCACGATGGTAGAACTAGGATTTTCACATTGGGTTACCAAAATTTATAAGTTCAAGCTTGATAAAATAATTTAATGCAAGACTTAAGCATTCCAAGGAAACTGTAGAGCTTCGAGATTCCTAAAAGTACGAAACATATAGAAGTAACATTTTATATCATACATACAATCCAACCAAGTTCAATTTCTCCGTCACTTGATGGTTGTTTGGGCTAACTAAAACCATGAATTTTCCTCTCTTTGTTTTTGTCTTTTTTGGATTCTTTTGAGTAGCGTGTTAAGTGTGTGTGTGTTTTTTTTTTTAACTTTCTAATTTGTCATGACGAAAAAAATTTAAAAATCAAATATAATAGTATCAACTACTTCTAAAATAAGGTCAGTGAAAACAAATATTCACAGTAAAATTATTATTTATCCTAATGTTTGCAAATCAAATACTCCATAATATTATCAACTGCTTCAAAAATAAGATCACTGAAAATAGACATTCACAAAAAAAAAAAATTATTTTTCCTAATTTTTGCCTTTTGGAACTTTTGTAAATTTGGTACAATATTTTTTACTTTCTTTTTATCACATGTCGAAAAAATAAAGAAGTTATTAATTGAAAACATTTTTTGTATACTTTATTTGTTTTTGAACAGAATCGAGTCTTTAGAACCAACCACTCTCTATTCTAGATGATCCTAATAAGTTTTTTTCTCTAATTTCTCCATTTCTCTCTCTCCGCATTACCCAAAAATACCTCGCTCACTCAAAACAAACAAAGCCTTATGTTTTTTTTTTTCCTTATTTTTTATGAAAACTAAAAATTAGTGGCTTTTATTGCGGCTAACTCACACACTATAAACAGTACTCCCTCCGTCCCTTTTTAAGTGCTCTGCTTCGTAACTCCAACTTATTAAAATGACATCATCATTACACTTTTACTCACTAACTTTTCAAAATGAAATATACTTTTAGGGATAAAATAGACAATGCACCAACTTTTAGTCCCTAACTTTATAAAATTGACACTTACTTAAAGGAGTGCAATTTTGTTCAACCAATAGAAAGGAGAGTAATGTTCACCCTCTTAAATGGAGGGTAAACAAAACTCAACTCCTTATTAAGGGACAGTCCAAAATAAAATATTAGACTCCAAATAAGAAACGGGGAGTATATATATAAACGTAAAATATTCTAGTCTAGAAAAGAAACAGTGTTTTTCTCGCGGCTAACTCACACCCTATAAACCGTTTGCTCACCACCAATCTCCTCAGCCACCGGAGAAATCCGAATCTTTGAAAGACCCATCTGCAGAAAGAGGAGTTTCTGAGGTATGTTTTTCTGGGTTGCATCGAATCCCGTCTGTGTTTTGAGTTCCAAAAACTCTAAACCCACAAGCTTGCTCGACGGTTTGGAAGCTGTAGTTTTTTTTTTATTTGTTTAGCTGCTGAGGTAGCTTGTTTCTTTTGCTTTCTTTTCCTTGATTGATTGTTCTGTAAAAATTCCAGATTGTTTTGGTTTGAATAAAGTTCAAATTACTTAAATATGTTGCATCGAATCTAAACTCTCAAAACTGAGCTTGCTCGACGGTTTGGAAGCTGTATAGTTATCTGTTTAGCTGTGAGGTAGCTTGTTTTTTTTTTGCTTTTTTTTCCTTGATTGATTTTCCCGTAAATATTCCAGATTAAATATGTTGGCACCCGAACCCAAAAGGGCGAGGATCTTTGGTCCCGATCGTCGAGAATTTGTTTCCCATTATGACCCAATGAAAGAAAGAGCAAGACTGCCACAATCTCAGGGTAGGTAAAAAAAATTGGTTGCTTAAGATTTGTTTTCCTTTAAACTCGTATTGGTTTTGGATTTCCTTGTAAAGAGATGAATACTTGACTGCGCTTGGAATTCTTTTGGCGAGAAGCTTGATGCTTGTGTGTATGCTAACATGGACGTAGATATTCCTATCGAAATGAAAGGAGCTGTTTTGGAAGCGGCTGCTGCCGTTGTCAGTCTTGTATCAACAGTAGGTAGGTATATACCAGATTATTACGTTATGATTCGTTGTTCTCTTCGTGTTGTATGCGTCATGCATTGCATACGAGTCTTCTTCGCATGTTGTGAAATACACACAAAGGCATGTATAGATAGGTACTTATGATTATGTTGACGTCCAGGTGGGAAGATGGTGCGTGCTGGTTCTGGGACCATTATAGGATGTGAAGATGTTAATGGAACGTACACCAGTACCATTTTAACTAGTACTACTCTCCTTAGGTCATCAACCGAACCAAATGCTTCAGAAGATGGCCTTGAGGTTGTTATTCCTGTTATAGAAGTGTTGGGTACAGTATGATGCCGCGTAATGCTTTTCAATGAACTCAAAGCATTGGCTTTCTACTTTTGCAGGTTTTTGTGTACCTACGGGGCAGTAAACGTTTTTTGGGTCATGTGTCTGCTTATGATTTTCATTTCAACATTGCTACCTTCGATATCACATCTGATGTAGCCTTGCCTACTGCCTGTCTTAGATCTTTAGATGATTCTAACTCTATAGATCCCAGCGAGATCCTTTGCCCCAGAGACAATGAGGTGGCTTCCAAATCGTTTCAGCTTCGTCGTCATTCGGACTCATTTAAAATCTGTCCTGGAGATATGGTTGTTGCCCTTGCCCGCTCCTTTGGTGGAACCCATGTGCTAACGGCTGCTCTTGGCAAATTCAGGTACAGAATGTAAACCCACATTACATGTTACAGTTTTCTTAATTGAGTGAATGTAAGACGTATCTTTGTGCATTTACAGTTTGCCAAAATCAGAACATAGAGTTAGACAAAGCTCTTAACTTTGCAAGAATTTTATACGGTGTCGGTTACGTCTATATTGCATGATTTTCTTATGATTTTTTTGAACATGGATGATTTTCTTATGATCATGATGCTTTTAATTGCCTTGATGACTACCCTCACTTGCTCTCTTTTCTTGCTGTGTAGTATTGATTATTGCAGGTTTGACTGTAAAGAGCTTTTCAGGGCGAATTGCATTATAAAAGAAGTAACAATTTTACTCTCTCTACCCCACTCCTTGCCCCTCTTCTATCTATGTTGAAATGTTCAATTTTGGATTAGTGGCGAATGATGATGTGGATTTTTGTCTTTTAATTTTTCTTGGTTTGCTCTGCATTTAGGGGTAGAGGCGGAGTGGAGAAAAACCTGCCCCACTCCTTGCCCCTGTTGGAGCGGAGTTGGTAAGAGTTCCACAGAGTTAGGGGCACATTTGGTATTTTAATTAAGCCCCCCGTTAGGATTCGGGCTGGATTCGTCCACCTAGTTATATAATTTCATGGTCTACACTTAGGAAAGATCTATGCGATGGAATGTAGATCATACAGTGCAATCTCTCGCAGTGCTCTTGGTTTTATTTGAGTAGATTATACTCCCTCCGTCCCGTATTGATGTGCACTCTAATTCAATTTCACAGCTTGGTTCTCAATATTGCTCATATTTCCCCACTTTGAAATGTGTGCATTACCATTTATAATTGTAATTTCAAAACTTTGAAGCTTTTTCCGACCTTTCGAAATAAACATATATCTTGGGACATCCCAAAATGGAATATAGGACCATCGATATTGGACGGAGTGAGTACGTATTTTGAGCGAAATTTCAACTAATGGTTATTTTGTGCTAGAGTGGTATCGGGGGACCCCTTATCAATCGTCATGGAGAAGTCATTGGAGTCAATTTTTATGATGAGGACTGCACCCCTTTTATGCCAATCAACATAGTTTCCAAATGCTTGAAGCAATTTAAGAAAAATCGGTATGTTTCAACTCAACATTGCTTCCACATCAGTACTTTGCTTATTATATTTTGCAAGAGTTTCTCAATTATATGCACTCTCCCTCCCCTGTTCTCTCCAAAAACAGAGAAATTGTAGTCTAGAAGTTTGCTGGATTTTATATGAACTTGCTGCCTAATAAATGAGAGCGTTATGATGTCTTTGAGGGTCTAATGGTTGGTAGCATGGCATAGGCAATCCCATCGACCTTGGCTTGGCATGGAATTGGCTAATCTTTATACGGCACGCTTAGGCAAGTTGGAAAAAGTTATCTCAAAGTTCAACATCTCTAAAGGTGTACTTGTTGAAGAGGTATGTTCTCTTGTACACCTTGTTTTGGAGCAAATTCTAGTTTTTAGTTGTTCAATGACATTAAGAAAAATACAAGAAATTTTACTGCGCATCTGGAATATTGACATAACTGGTGTCAGTCTGTCAGAGTAGCTGCAAAATCCATTTTTGTGGGCCATATCAACTTTTGATTTTTCCCCCTGGTAAATGGAGCATTTTATACCAACCAAAACAGATTTAAAATAGGGAAGCCCCCAAAACGACGCAACGCAACAAGAACAATCCCCAAAAGGGGGACACAACTACAGGAGATATTTAGATCCTCAAGAATCTAAGAGGGAGGTTCCATGGACAACACAGCCAATGGTTTTCGGAAGAACAAGGAAACTGCTCCCAAGAACTAACTCTGTGACGCACATTTTCCTCCACAGTAGCAAGAACCACTCTGGCCTAGTTGGAATTGCCTCCAAAAATTCTACTATTCTGCTCAATCCAAATAAAATACAAAGCAGCAGCTAGGGACAGGTTGAATAACATTGTCTGGAAAGATTTCCTTTTACAATGGTCAATTGCCCAATTCAGCTCCAAATCCCATTGTCTTGCCCCTCTTGTAATCTGAAATTTACCCAATATAGCATTCCAAATCTGTTTGGAAAATCCACATTCAAAGAGCAGATGTTGTTAGGTTTCTGGTTGTTCAGAGCAGAGAACACATTCAGGGTGGACTGCCATCCCCCTCCTTAACCTGTCTTTCGTGGCCAACTTCCCTCTACAAGCTAACCAGCACATGAAGGCCCACTTGGGGACTCCTTTAGAAAACCAGATAAAAGCAGCCCAAGGAATTCTTTCAGCTCCATATGTCACAGCTTCCCATGTTGATTTGGTGGAAAACTGCCCATTGGGAGAGAGAGACCGAACTACTTCATCTTCCATAGCTACCCTTGGGAGAAAATCACTAGGAGTGCCAGCTTAAATTTGTTGGATAAACCTATTTCTTGTTCTAGGCCAATTCCGAGTACCATTAGAAATGATTGAACCGACCTCATGAGTTAAGGACCTTCCCAAATTAAGAACAACAGCATCCGCATAAGTCTTGTAGAGAGGCCGCACTGGATGCCAGTTGTCTAGCCAAAGACTGGTATTCTGTCCATTCTCCCAATGATACGCTTAACAAATCCCTGCCCCTGCTCTCTTAGTTTCAGCAGCTTTCGAATTGTCCAAGAGGAGTCAGTAGGGAGTTTCATATGTCAGAAGTTTTGATCTTTAATGATGTAGCTATGCACCCAATTACCCACAAGGTATCTGCCTTTGTACGTATGGCCCAAAAGTGTCTCAACATAGTAGTTTTGTTCCATAAGCTAAGAGATTTCAGACCAAGCCCTCCTTCACATTTAGGAGTGCAGACAGCCTCCCAATCAACATTTAGTTTTGGCACCAGTTTTGTTAAGGCTCACTCCTGACCAAAGGAAGGCCCTAAGCATAGCCTCAACTTCCTGACCAAAGGAAGGCCCTAAGCATAGCCTCAACTTCCTTCACTATTCTTTGAGGCAGAATAAAAAGAGAGCACCAGTAGGGTTGCATGCTGAATAGAACTGACTGTATTGACAGAGCTCTTCCCCCAAACGATAGAAGTCTGTTAGACCAACTAGCAATACGTTGCTGAGTTTTTTTTCCTTAAATTTTATTCAATCTTCATACTTAATCTAGTAGATATTAAAGGGACACCAAGATACCTGACTGGCAATGATCCCTCTGGAATAGGAAGCAACCCTAGAATTTCCTCCTTAACAGAAGCCTCAACACTAGAGAAAAATATCTGGCGTTTTTACAGATTTGGCTTAAGGACTGAGAAATGGTAAAATCATCCAAAACTGCCTTCATTACTTCTATAAAGGAACAATCTGCTCCATCCAAAAGAAATAGATCATCTTCTTAGATGGATAGACTGCTGCACTTTGGATAGAAGGTAAATTGACCCTCTGCCATCTTCTTTTTGAGGATAGATAGAATAGAAACATTCCATCACCAATAAGAAGAGGTATGGGGAAATAGGGTCACCTTGTCGCAAACCCTTCTCCCCTTTGGAAAAACCCTCTAGTTCTCCTTTGACAAAAACTGAATACGTGGCTGAAGTGATGCATTGTTTGATACAAAATATGAACTTCGTAGGGAAATCCATGGCCACCATTACATCAAAGAGAAAGTCCCAATCCACCGAGTCATACGCCTTCATCAAGTCAATCTTAATAGCACACTTCGCTGGAGCACAATCCCTGTGATAATTTCTGACCAGTTCATGCATAAGCAATATGTTGTCTGCTATTGAACTGCCTTTTACAAAAGTTGCCTGAAATTTGCTGATTACCCAAGGCAAACTTTGTTGAAGCCTGGAAGCTAGAACCTTAGTAATACATTTGTAAATGACATTACAGCAGGTGATTAGCCTATACTCTTTCATAGTTTGAGGGCAGCAAGTCTTGAGGATTAGCGTTAGGGCTCTAGCATTACTCAGCATTTGGCCATTTTCAAAGAAGGAAAGAACAGCTTTCACCACATGGTCCACATCTGGACAAACAACCCCCCAGTTATTCTGAAAAAAGGAGATTTGTCCCCATTAATAGCAAACATAGCCATCTTAATCTCATCCTCAGAAACAGGGGAGGTTAAGGCAGCATGATACTCAATAGGCACTGTATTAAGGAACTCCTTTTATATTTAAATTTGGAACCTAACATCTCTCTTAGTATAGAATCTGAGGATTTCATTCTTCACCTCTCTAGGATCCTCAAGTCTGGCACCCCACTCATCACAAAATGGACAAGATTTTATTCCTCATTAGATGACTACCAACTTTCTTATGGAAAAATTTAGTGCTATATCTAACTCTGGACTTTTGTCTAAATAAAGCCTCTTCAGCTGCACTAAGGTCTGCATATCTGAGCGAGGACACTCTTTCGGTAGGAGGCCAACATCCCCAGGGAACATAGCACATTGCACTTGAATTCTATCTAAATCCTCCTTAGCAGCCATAACCCTTAACTTGATATCACTGTATAATTCAGCATTTAGACTCTTCAAATCTGGCTTCAACCTTCTTAAGCTTTTTATACAAAATCAACATAGGAAAAAAAGCATCAATTACTGGTACACTCCAAGACTGATTAAGAATGGAAGAGAACCTAGCATGGTTAATCCAAAAGTTGAAGAATTTGTTAGGTTTCCTACCCCTGGGGCCAGACTCAGATATTTCTCCTGCCAAACAGAATTAACCAGGCCTCTATCCAGCCTACTGCTTACATTACCTTGACCATCACTTTTATTAGACCAGGTAGACCTCCAGCCCTTAGAGTTCAAATCCTCCATATCTATATCGTTCAGGCTTTTATTAAAATCATCTGTAGCACTAGAGTCAAAATTACTAGGATCTGATCTCTCATTATGTCTTCTATCAGTATAAAAATCCCCAATCAAAATCCATGGTAGATTACTCACAGATCCAGCCATCCTCCTTAACTCCTCCCAGAGCTGTCTTCTAGAAACTACTTGGTTAAAACCATACACAATAGAAACAACAAAAGACTTCAGATCCTGTTCAACTTAACCACCATCTGCTCAGAGGAAAAATAAACTCTGACTGAAGGCCCCAACTTACACCAGGATACAATTGTTCTAGCAACAGTCCAAGTACCAGTATTATGAACAAAATCCCGATCATAAGTGAGGCTATTCTTCATAACAGTTGATAAATTCTCAGTCCTCAATTTTGTTTCAACAATCCCAATCAAGGACAAATTACTACTAGCAATAAATTTTTTGATTTCCACTTGCTTAGGGGGGGTTATTAAGACCCCCTAATATTCCATGAGGCAAATCATTTCTTCTTAGGCTTCCTACCTCTCTCCCCTGCCTTAGGAGTCTTCACTCTACCACCAGACTTCTTGAACCATCTTCATTCATAGATATTAAAGCCTGATATACAGCATCAGGGTCAGTCATACCAACGCCTCAATCATTAGGAGGATATTGTATTCATAATATATTCTCTGCAACAGGTGCTTCCTTAACTGCACATGAGGTAGTAGCAATATCATTGCCACCACTAACAACAAGAGCAGCTTTGCCCTTCCCAATGATCTCCACAGGAGATGAACACACAGCAACTTGATGAACCTTCTGATTACTAATTCCACTGCCACTTAGAGCCACATCATCAAGATCTCCAGAGTTAGGAATAGCACCCTCAGCATCCTGCAAGGTAGCAAACTTGTTATTGTATGACAGGTCATCCTTAGCTACCAAGGGAGGGGAATTCAGAACGATAGCCCCCACCCCATCAACACACCCTTGCTGCCTCACACTCTTCACCACCCACACTTTAGCTTTAGGAATATTCTGTCCCTGAGTAGCAACAGTCACAGCAGCTTCACCCTCAGACTTCTGATTGCATTCCTGGCCACACCCCCCACAAGAGAAACACTTCACTGGTCTCCAATGGTACTTAATATCTAGCTCACTTGACTTACCAGTTGCGGTCAGCAGCTCCACGGAATGAGGTAGAGTTAACTTCACTTCAACACAGACCTTAGCATAACTAATCCTTTTAGAAGTTTCAGTCATGTCATCTGCATATAATGGTTTCCCAACTGAACTAGCAATGTAGCTCAGCCCTGGAGCAGTCCAAAGTCCAATGAAAGGCACATTATAAATTTGAATCCAAAATTGGAATCTTAACCAAGCTCTCCTTCTCAAAATCAAAATCTGAATCCCATTCCTCCAAACCATTAATCTTCCACCAAAATGCCATGGCCCAGATTACACTATCTTTCTACAAGCATCCTCAACCCCAAACTGAAAGAAGAAACCCTTGTCATTAGAAAGCACCTCCTTCAACCCAAACCTCCCCCCAATTTTGAATGCAATCGATCTAACCACAGGAAAGGGAAGCTTTTTATCGACAACGTGGCCAACAATGCAGTCCTTCCATTTCTCATAACAAAGCAACTCCACTGCCCTAGAGGGTGAAACCCTAGTTCTATCCCCCTCAACATCTGGAGGAAAGAATTGAAGATTCATTCGCTCACAGCAATCCCCAGGAGGAGAGACTTTATCCTTCCAAGATACGCCAATATCCTTAGATTCAGACAAGTGATGACTCGTAACATTGAAAAACTTTAGATATGTTGTTCAACACTTTGTACCTCTCTAGCAGAATGCTAAGCATGAAGTAAAATGTAGCAACTAGCAAGTACTCCCTCCGTCCCAATTTAAGTGTCCACGTTTCTATTTTGGGATGTCCCAAAATAAGTGTGCACTTTCTAAAAATAACCATCAAAATATGCCGAACTTCCAATTTTACCCCTAAAAAGTACCATTTCCTTCATAATTGATTTGACAACTTTTTATATTCGTGTCATTTTTAGATTGACAATATGAATATCTTTCAATTGATAATATTTTTCATGATTTTGAAAACTTTGTATAATAAAACTAATTGAGATCTATCAAACAAGATCCATATTGCATATTTTTTGAGATTCGTATTGAAAGATATAAGTGATTTCAATACATATAATCAACTTCACAATTTTAAGGTTAATTTTGGAAGTTTAGAGCCAAAAGTTTGACTTCTTTATTAGCACGATTTCCTGTAGAGGACACTTAAATTGGGATGGAGGGAGTATTTGTTTGTTCCATTTTGGTATTTTCCCTTGTAATTCCTTGCTGATTGCTTGCTTTGTTGTCTTTGTGCTCAATGAGATTTTGTATGTCATTCATGGTTTTGAAGTGTTTGATTGTTAACAGATATGATAAATGTGAAAGTTAGTACTCCCAACGTCTATATTTTGCTTATTGGGAATCCAATGTTTTAAGGGAACATGGAATTGAACTCCTGGGATCCAGGTGTTCTTTCCAACATTGCCTGGTTATTTCTCACTTGTTTTTGAAAATTACGAACTTTTATGCTTTTAGTTTTGAAAAGAAACATACATTTTGAAACATCCCAAAATGGTATAAAGGACCAGCAGTATTGGACGGAGGGAGTATTTTTAAAATGACAACAAATTGCCAAGTATCTAGTATGTACGCCGAGATGGATGCATGTAATTTACTTGTTAATTGAGGTATTCCTCCTGATCGCATATTGCACTACCTAATCCTCGAAGCTGTCAACCAGGTTATAAAAGGATCCCCTGCTGAACAAGCTGGAATTCTCCCGGGTGATGTTATTGTTGAATGCGGAAAAAAGTTTGTTCGAGGTTTTTTGGAGGTACATACTTTTCCCATTGTTGTTTAAAGGGAGGCAATATTGTATTACTTAAATAGCTCAATGTGTAGGAATGCCTCCATGGAGAACGAGGGGATTGAAGATAATCTGTGTCTGCGTTTTCTTTTCCTTTTTCTCAAGCTTTCATTGCTCTCTACGTAGCACCGACACGGACACGAGATAGACACTTCGACATGCAAATTTTCAAAAAATGGGGGACACGACACGTTGGTGTATACATATATACATATCTATATATATAGAGTCCCCTTCCTATGAGGGTGTATTCATTTTAAATAAAATGCGGACGTTCCCTTTTCTCCCATTTTCCTATCAAATTTCGATGATCTGAGCTGCTCAATGTGTTCAGAACGTGATTTTAAAGGTACCCGTGAGAAATCAGAAAAAAAAAAGACCGGGAAGGGCTTTGATTTGAACTGTTCAATAAAATACAAGCAAAAACTGCTCGGATCAAACCCTTTCCGGTCTTTTTTTTTTTTTGTGATTTCTCGCGGGTACCCTTAAAATCACGTTTTGAACATATTGAGCGGCTCGGATCATCGCAAATTGGTCGGAAAAGGGATGTCCTTAACTTAATAAGTTCAGGGCGCCCTTATAGGAAGTTTTCTGTATGTATGTATGTATGTATATATATAACCGAGCAGCTCGCGAGCTCGGCTCGGTTCGTTAAGGCTCGGCTTGTTTATTAAACGAGCCGAACTTGAGCTTGAGTTTTCGGCTTGTTTACTAAACGAGCCGAGTGGAGCTTAGCTCGTTCGACAGAAGTTCGGCTCGTTAAGGGAGGCTCGACTCGATGTAAGAGGCTTGTTTATTAAATGACTAAACTCGGCTTGTTAAGGCTCAAGCCGATCTCGAGCTTGAGTTTTTGGCTCGTCTAGTAAACGAGCTGAGCTTGAGCTTGAGCTCGCCGAAGCTCGGTTTGGCTCGGCTTGTTTATAACCCTACCTATGAGGGGGTCCTCATTTTAGTTAAAATGTGGACCTCCTCATTTCTCCCATTTTCCGATTGAATTTCGATGATCCAAGCCGTTCAATGTGATCAAAACGTGCTTTTAAGAAAACCCGCGAGAAATCAGCAAAAAAAATGACCGGGAAGGGCTTCATCTGTACAGTTTTTTATTGAACGGCTTAATAAAAAACTGTTCAAATCAAGTCTTTCCCTGTCATTTTTTTTGCCGATTTCTCGCAGGTACCCTTAAAATCACGTTCTGAACACACTGAGCGATTCGGATCATCAAAATTTGATCGGGTAAGGGGGTCCGCATTTTAAGAGGTCCTCGTTTGAAACTTTATGCATATATATATATATATATATATATATTCAGGTGTGTGTATTCTACATAGCATCGACAACTCGCCAAAAGCAATGTACCTTGTCCGACACGTATTCGACACCTAATCTCATAGTGTCTTGATTTTTTTTCCAATATTTAGGGGTTGGACTCTCTCCGACACTCTTAGGACACCCATAGGACACTTTAGGTACTTTGCTCTTATGATTCTTTTCTGGTTTAGAGTATTAAATATCAGCGTGACTATCTTTGTCCCCTTTATTGCTAACATTATCATTATCATTACCATCAGCAACTAGCATATACGTGTTATCCCGACGAATATGTGCTTAATATTTATTAATGACTGTTAAAACTTGTCCCAAATCAGTTAATTGTAACCTCCAAAACCAGCATATGAGCCTGACAACTTCTCCGCTCATTTAGTCTTTCAAAATTTCCCCACTAATTGGTTATGTATGTGCCCTAATTGCTTACGTGTCTTGTTCTCAATCATTTTCAAAGAATGAAAATCTGTTAAGAGTCAATTGAACATCAAAATTGATAGTAGTAAATTAGTAATAAGTGTTTTGCTGGTAGTTGAATTTAATTAGATTTTCATCCCCACTGCATTAGAATTCTGCTCCGCCTCTGATCCCACTCACGGGTGATGGAGAACGTGGAGGGGTGAGGATGGGGAAGGGCGGTACCTCTACCTCCATAACACAAGGTCACAGCCTTAACTCACAATTTTATTTATCAGCTGTTAACATAGTTACATAGGATAGAAACCCTCACTAAAATAAGAAAACTAGAACTCAAAAGAGTGTTACATATAATCTTCAAAGAGAGATATCGTGAACAATTTGAAGATATATCGTGAACAATCCTGCGTGACAAAGATGATGTCACTTCATGTTCCCAACCAGCTGGACCTTGCCTCATCCACTCTTACAGTAGAAGGGGCAACTCTCCATCGATATGGAGTATCCACCACCTAATATACGAGCCAATGGAATGACACCATGTGTCCCAACCATTACCTTTATGAGGAGGTGATGATTTTTTTTTTGGGTAATTGAAATTTATTAACCAACAAAACGAATACAAGGGCTAAGGGGCATACCCCAGAAAAAGAACCAAAGCATAAGGCCAACCACCTACCTCATCAGAACACTAAAAAGAGGGAAAAAAAACAAACAGGACACTATTAAGAGTTTACAAAGACCACCTATTCACATCAGAATTTAGGACTAATTAAACTATTATTGCGCATTTCTGAAAAAGAGCTCTCTCCTCTCGCTTCCCGGCCTGGTTCTGCCTCACTCTCTGCTCCCTAGGGTGCTTGGTTCCTCGTCCTCCACCTCCTTGTGATCTTGGACATCAAGAGTGACCCCTCAGGTTACCCCAATCCAACTTACCCAAAGTGGTTATTGAGAGGTAAAATCCGTCCAGGCTGGTGTAGCATGCCTTTCTCTTCTCAACAGAATAACAAATTAAGGGAAATTTTTGACTGTTGAGTGTTGATCACAATCAGGGGATTTCGTCCATTTCCTTGTAGCATAAATCTCAATTACACATTTGGTATGCATGGTCACACTTCTGACGCATTTCAGATAAAAGTAGATGACAAATTTCCTATGACCTATCTTCCTTTGAATAGTTGAGTGCTAAAAGCTTCCTATATGGAGTGCCTGATCTGGTAATAACTTGTCAATGTAGTTAATTAGGGGACCCATGAAGTGCTTGAGTGGCCCCGCTGTCGCCTAGTGATTCCAAATCTAACTAATTTGCTTTTTTACAATGAACCTCGTAATTTGTCTTTAATTTATTTGATTTATTTCCCTCCAATCTCTCATTTACCACTTCGCTATTCTCCTGTTGTTGCTTTAATCTTTTGTGTTGTATATTGGTATCAGCTATATGATGTTATATGGAAAAGGGTTGGGAAGTCTGTGAAGGTGGTTGTGATAAGAGAATCAAGTGCTTCTCTTTTGAATCTGAAGGTGTTCGTTAATGAAACTAGCCCAGATAAAGTAAATAGGTAAACATTTTGCACACGTTTTTGGTCTTGTCTGCTTGTACTCCCTGTATTTGGCATCAAGTGTAAGTTGCATCTATCTCCCTGTATTTTAGTGTGGGTTACAATGTCCTCTCGGTTTTAATTGATGCAAATATCCCTCGAAATATTTAACATGTGAAATTATTCTCCCTTATTTGAAAAACATGGAGGGGTTTTGAATGAAATTTATATATGTCGGCCTTCAATATGAAGTCTAAGTGGGGGATTTTAAGCTGTTTGATTAGATGAGTCAGATTTATTCAGAATTGTAAGATTTTAGTATCATTTTTCTCTTCCATGAGGTGTTGCTTTTAGTTGGAGTCGGAGGTTTTTGCTTCCATTTCTTTGATTTTGTACTGTGACTTGTCTTCTCAGATGGCCAGTCCTCCATTCAGAGATGTGTGAGATCCGACGTCCTCCATTCAGTGATGTGTGATATCCGACGTTAGTGATTTCGACACCAGGAAGCGACGTTTTGAAGTTTAGGTAGTACTACGTATTTATTTTTTGGAAGATTTTGTCAGAGGGAATTGAACTTTTCTGCTTAAGTTGAGAGATATTTATGATGTGGTATTTTCTCCATCTTATCTTCCACCCCCCC
>JAOTQK010000002.1:17162135-17177813 GCA_025642025.1 Rhododendron ferrugineum
AGTGTTCCAAAAAAGTTTGAAGAATTAATTGAGATATTTAATCTAAGACGAAGAAATTTTGGCGAATGATTTGGAGGCAGAGGTTTGGGCTCGAAGGGACAGTTTGCTGCTGGCCAAGCTAGAGCAAACATCTTGTATCCCTTTGGGTGGAAAAGGATGCTCTGCCAGCAATTCATCATATTTCGGATACCAATCAATCACGGCATTACCTTAGTAATATTATTCATGATTGCAGAGGTTGATGAGGCAGCTGGGAGTGGAGAAGATTGACCATGGTCTACCGCAAAGGAAACAAATGCGCGGATTTGCTGCCAAATATGTTATTTAATGATGCTTTAGATTTTCGTATTTTCGATGTTTGCTCCTGTACGTATTAATTCGCAACTTTGTGATGACTCAACTGGGTTTGAGTACCCTAGACTCTTGTTTGCTTCCTAGTTTCTATTTATAATATGGTTCTTGGTTTACCCAAAAAAAAAAAAACGAACTTTGGGTAGTGATGGAGTTTGTTGAATCTCTAATGCTGTACCCAAATTTTTAACTGCATATGTTTTCCAACAATTTGTACCAAAGACCACCGAACTGTTTTCAATGTCTAGATCAATAAAATGATCTGTTTTCACTGTGGGCTCCAGGGGCGCTGTAATGCACCCCCTCGCTACAAACTCCTAGTGTGCAAATCCGGCCGAATTTTGTCCTCCATTCAAGGACAGAAGGAAAACCTCAGTTGTTTTAAGGTATTTATTCCTTGAGAAGGGCTTATTCGTTTGGGGTACTCAAAATCCCTGCGCACGGTTCCCAAAATTTTTTCTCTATCTCTCTCCACTCATTACACTTTAAAACCTCCAATTGCTTCTTGATCCTTTGTCTTAGGATTGTATCTGTGTTGTTGACTACCGTTTCGGTACAGTATTTTACCTATATAAGTTTCATATTTTCTCTCTTATTTCTTTTTCTGATTTCCCTAAGGCCGCCCTAGGTTCAATAGACTGTTTTTAATTTTTATTTCAAGTAAGCTATATATCGATTAGTACATGAACCACATTGTGGTAGTTCATACGGGGTATAATACTTGCAGGTGGGTGAGAGCCGTAGTATTAAAGGCCATGCGGGAACAAGAACAAGCAGGTGTGCGTTCGTTCGTTGGCCTGTTTGTTTGATGTACAGCATCGAGAAGAGAGTAATCCCTCGTTATAGAGTTTTACGGGTTATCACGTCCAAGGGGCTTCCCTCGTTATAGAGTTTTACGGGTTATCACGTCCAAGGGGCTGTTACAGAAGGAACCTAGTTTTATACATGTATTGACTTTGTCAGAAGAGACGTTTCCTGGAAATTTACAAGGGCGACCTTTTGGATTCTTGACCCTTCAATGAAATAAGAATTGGGAGCCCTTCGTTCATTGTTGTTTTTGGCCGTCCTGATCAGTTATGCTGCAATGTTGCACTTTGGGTGTAGTTTGTTGCCAGAAACCTCCCTACGAGAAAGCCATGGAAGCTAGCTTTCGAACGAAAACTGGAATTGGACTTGTTTTATCCTATGCCAACTTCTTGCACTCTGGTGGTAAAAGATTGTTTAGAAGTGCCAACTTCTTGCACTCTGGTGTTATGTGTAGCGTGGTTTAAGAACTCTGAGCCTTTAGGATGGACATTTGGGAAGGAGACCTATGAAGGATGACTGCTTCATATAGTTGCTGAATAAGATATCTATACAGATGCAGAAAGTCTACAACAATAAATGTTGGTTTAATTCAGGTAAAAATTTGAAAAATAGATTGTGTACATACATTTTTTTGGGGCCTATCTCTGATTCCAAAAAATAATCCGAATCCGTCATTATTTTTTAGGTATTTTTTTAAGGTTCTTATAAAAATTCAGCTTTATCAGATATCGGTAAGAATTTTTTTAGAAATCGTAGGGTGAAACAGACTAATTCGTTCTACGATTTCTGGAAAAAAAAACTTTGTGGATATACTATCGAGTTGTTTTTTTAAAGAAACTTTTAAATTTTTTTTAATAAAAATCAACCGTTCGAATCGTATTGGTTGAACCTGTGGTGGGCAGTAATCTGTTTAAAATATCTGTGTCCTCACATTTTTGTATTTTTTTTCCCTTCCTTACCTTTGCTCCCAAAAAGGATAGGGTATATAGGCTAATGATTTTGCAACTTCCCTATTTGTTAAACTCACTCTCCTTTTGTTTTTATTAGGGTGAATTTACTATAACACTCTTGCACTTTATGATGCTAGATTTTTCTCACTTTTCAAATGTAAGGGTGTTTTAGTAAATTCACCTTAATAAAAACAAAAAGGAAAATGAAATTAACAAATAGGAAAGTGACAAAATTAGCCGCCCATCATATATAATATTATAGACTAGTGGCGGCGCCACAGCTTAACCAAAGTGGTCTCATGACGACCCCAAACAAATATTTGTTGTTGTAATACATATACAATTTTTAGGATAATATATGTTTTAAAGTAGTTTGAACACCCATGTTCATACATCAATGAACATCTAGTTCATAAAATTTTGAACACTTAGTCCATACATCAATGACGACTGATCAGTGGTAAAATTACGACTCTTTTTGCTATTCATTTGAGACTGTTTATATATTTTTTAATTATATATTGTAGTATAGAAACAGTCTAAAAAAAATTAAGCTATTCAATTTTCAATCCGTTTGAACCTGTGCGAAGATCTTATTTTCTTGATCATTTTATTCTAAATGGTCATAATTAATTTTTAGTTCTAGGATATGAGAGCCCTAAGAGAGTCATAGAATCAAATGAAGAGCATATATTTAGTTATGAGACCCCTAGAGTCAAATATTAATTATGACCATTTATGATTAAATGATCATAAAAATAAAATCTCCGCACTGGTTCAAATGGATTAAAAATTGGAATATTTAATTTTTTAACAATACTTTTTAATATATATATATATATATAGTTAGTCTTTTTTATTTTTTTTATTGCAGTCCATATTTCCTTAAAAATAATCTCCCAATTTTTTACAAAAATATTTTTAAAAAATGCCGAATTGCTCAGTGACGTCTAGGCGGGCTTGGTTCTTGGCTAGCGACGAGCGCCATTTAGAATACTTGGTAGTATACCATAAGTTTTGTTTTGAACACCCTTCCGAGAAATCCTGGAGCCACCACTAAGTAAAACCATACTATTTCGAACCTCCTCGATAATCAGACTCATTCATATATCTAGAATTTTTTGATAAGAACAACCCCGTAAAAATCAAATTGATGGAATACCACTCAATATTGGAACGGAGCATATTTAGCCTACATTCAAGTATCGGTCAGTATCCGATCGGATTTACTTTTTAGGTGATTATTCTTATCAACGATTTCTACACTCCAATCTTTCTAGTGGCTCTGAAATAGGGTCAAAATTTGGAACCTGAGGGGAGCAGCTAGTGTCATTACCTGCATGTGCAATTTTGGTTGGACTTTTAGAACTCGTTAAAAAAAATAAAATAGAAAACAACTTATAAGTCGGACAGAGTGCAATTTTGTTTACACTCTTTAAAAGAGGGTGAACAATATCATTACCCTCTCTCATTGGTTGAAATGGTGTGGACCCCACTACAGAGTGATGTCATGTTTACCATGCAATACACTTTTTGGTAAGCATGACATCACTTTATGGTGGGGTCCACATCATTTCAACTAATAGAAAGGATGACAATGTTCACCATCTTAAGTGGAGGGTGAACGAAACTCAACTCATTCGAACACCGTAAAATGTCAATATTTGGTTTATTAATTTAGTTGCATTTCATGTTCTAGAGTTGAGAGAGGCAACATTTAATTGGGAGAGAGGTAATCTAGTGGTCACACTTAAATCATGAATATTTGTTTCTCTTCAACGAATCCGTTATGCACACCACTCATACAATTTTTATTTCGTCTTATTCAAGACTTTGATATCATTTCTAATTTTGTTCAATTCCTTCTATTGCTTCATCCAAGCCTTTGATATTTTAACTAGGACCCAGGTGTATGTGTGAGATGGGTGTGGTCGGTAACATTTCCATTTGATAAGCCACTCTTTTTAAGTGGGTAACTTTACCCACTTTTGGTGAGGTGCATTTTATTTCTTATTTTGATGATCACAACTGCTTATTTTATATAAATTAATTGGTTAGAAATTTGCAAATATTCAATTCAACCAGATATCAAATAGAATCTGCTTGGTTTTGAGGTCTAGAGAACTAAATTGAGCAGAGTTGAATTTTTCGATTCGAATGGTTACCAATATCTAATAGAGCAAATTTTTTGCATGATCTCTTTAACATATCAATACTTATAAAACAAATGAATCTAGTCATCAAGGTGAGACCGAAAATAGACCTCGCCAATGGTGGATAAAATCACCCACACAAAAAGAACGAGTGAACAAATTTACACATCGCGATTGAAGTGGAGTATTAAATGAAAATGACTTTAATAAATACTACTCTATATATATCTGTACAAAATAAGTAGTTTGCATAATCAGTTGGAATTAATTTTATAAATTTTTTTCAGATTTAGTTAATTGTTTAATACATAATATGGTATTTATTAAAAAAATTACTAGCGAAGTAGGTCACTGACCCCAACAAAAGACAAAAGGATAATATAATCATATAATGATATTATAGACGGAGACCGTACTATTTAATTACTCCCTCCATCCCATAATTTTGCTTCAACTCTCATTTTTTTGGATGTCCCATAATTCATTAATTCTTCCCCATTTGGACTAGTCAAGGGAAAAAATCAAGTCATTACCTTTTTTGCCCTTTATTCCTATATTTAAATGTAAAAACCTCAGTGGAGGAAAAAAAAAAGAATTGAAATCCAAAAAAGTAATAATTGCAAACGGAGAGTAAGTTTGAGAATTCTTATGCTGTGTTTGCTTATCTTTTTGAAAAACATTTTTCAAAAGATTCCTACTTTCAATTATTTTTCTCTCTATCTCTCTTCACTTATTGCCACTACTATTTTTTCAAATTTTTTTAAAAAAAGTATTCTAAACACAACATTAAATTTAAGAAATTTATAATTGTGTGCCGCTAAAAAGTTGAATTCCCAGAGAAGGATCAAAATTTTGGCAGGGGGCAGTAGTACTATTTAAAGAGCATTACTTGCCCAGTGGTCTTGAATTTGTAGAAGAAGAAGAAGAAGAAAGAAGAAGAAATGGAGCCATGGAGTACTGAGAGAGAAGAGGAAACCAGTCATTGCCATAACTATAACCCCTTGTATTTCCTTGTACACCTACTCAAAACTTTCTTCAAGTGCTTTCATCTGGACTCAGCTTCACACTGCTGTCCTCAATCCAAAGATGAAATGACCACCACTGTTACACCCCTCTCTCTCTCTCTCTCTCTCACACACACACACACACACACACTCACACACACCCCAAGTATATAGATATAGGACTCAGGTTCTGAGGTTCGATGCCATCCAGTCTGGTCCAGTTTTGATTTCCTGCCCGTTTCAGACTTGAAACAATTATCGAAACCATTCATTTTGTAGAGCTTGTTGAGTTTTCTTCAAATATGAAAAAATTGTATTTGGATCAATAACTTATCGGAACACATTCATCTTGAATTGATATTGAAACAAATGCACTGTGCACGCTAAATCGGATCCATTTGTTTCAAGATAAATGTGTTCTGACGAGTTAATGATCGGCCTCCAATGAATATGATGTTTGTCATGCTTGAGGAACTTGTAGTTTTCTACAAAATAGACAATTTCGATCGTTATTGTGAGCCCGGGATAGGCCCCCAAAGATCAAAACTGAACCGGACTGAATCGAAGCTAAACTGGATATATAGGACGTGAGTCCATGGATGTATATATACATGGTCCATTTATTAGAGTTATTGATGAATGTAGGAAGGATTTGAAAGGAAGTGTGCTACAAGGTCCAGAAGGCCACCAAGGCCTCCCATAAGCTCTGGGAAAGGTGGTCAAACCAACTCTGCGTCTTCTTGAAACCATATTAATATGTGGCAAATGATCAGTTTGGCAGTTTTTCGACACTTGGGCGGTGTATATGTAGCAACCTCTAACCATCGTCGATATGGGAACCGATTTTGGTAGAGTTCTTCCGGGTAGAGTTGATGAAGCTGGCGACGCGGCAAGATAAGAGGTCCAAATCGGATCCCTCATATGGTTGTGTATTGGCATTATTGTCCTTCAACATGCGGCTGAAATGAGCTTCAATTAGGTGTAGATCTGGTTACTTTTCATCTCACAAGTGTGCTTGATATGTTCAACTTTAGAGCTGATTTTTTTGCGACTTTTATTTAAGTTTTTGTTGTTTTGTTTGTATTTTCTTTTTGTTATTGTAATTGTGATCTTTCCGCAATCAATGTAACTGGGATGATCTTTAGCTCGGAATAAAATAAATTAAAAAAAAAGACCACATATGTTCAGTTCTGTAGATATTTATAATCTTGCCCATTTTTACTTGTTCCATTTGATCGATGTTGATCTCGTACTTTAGGTAGTTGTGAATCTTAAGGCCCAAACGTGCTCATCTTCATTCCCTGCATTGCCACACAAAGGAAAAAGGAAAGGGAAAAGGATACACGTGACGGACTTCAAACGCGACTGCAAAGAAAAAAAACTAAACATGACGGACCTCAAACGCTGCTGCACGGGAGAACGTTAAGGAAACATGATGGGTATAAAGTTGCCAAAGGGGCGGTGATTTGGTGGGAAAGAGTAATTAAGATGATTTGTCTTCTTTCATTTTGTTGCATAGCCCTTTGGTTGTATATGCATGTTCCTCCTCAACGTGGGCTCCAACTTAAGAAACCACACTTGGTGAGATGGTTTGCTCATGTCTCTCCCTCCGTGGAGATCAAGGTTCGAGTCACAAGAGGCGGGGTTTCAGGTTTCAGGATTATGGCTTGAGAAACCATACTTGGTGAGATGGTTTGCTCATGTCTCTCCCTCCGTGGAGATCAATGTTCGAGTACCACGAGAGGCGGGGTTTGAGGTTTCAGGATTATAGATAGCCTCTGAGCCATTCGTTGACTAACTTTCCACTAACCTGCTAACTATAAAATATGGGAAAACAAAAAAACAAAAAAAAAAAAACCCGGCCTCCAACTTTATTCTTATCTGCATTGCATTTGTGAATGTGTACCCTTCTCTCTCTCTCTCTCTCATTTTGCTTACACGTATATATACCAATCTGCATGCAGACGTATGTGGTTGCATTTGGGAGACTACAGCTGCAGTCTGTCTGTCGCTGCATTTCTCTAGGCATTGGAAACAACAAACGCGCCGCTGCAATGGGTTCAAAGAACCGAGCCGTTCTCCAACTTGAGTTAAAATGCTCTGCTCGTTGAGTTATTAAACAAGTTGGAACTACCCCTCCATCCCAAATTACCCGTCCATACGAAAAATTGTGCAATTTTCGATTCAAAAAATAAAGTACTTCCAATCATCATTTTTCAAATTTCTTTACACCAAATTAAAATACTTCAAGAGCTTTTTAATATGGTGAAAAAAAAATTTAAAAATGATTCACAAAAATATTTTTTAATCTCAAAATTGCACGTCTTTTCATAGGAATCCAACAATTTGGTACATGGAGAGTACAATTTTAAGGCTCATGGACACAATAATATACTATCTGCCAAATTTTACTTCAAGTAATTATATGCAGTTTATTAAACTTTCATAGAGCGCTTGAGTTCAATATTTATTTGACTCGATATTTTTTTTTTTGTCACTCGTTACTTCCTACACTACATTACACTATTGGGGGAGGGGGCAGGGTTCAAACCCTGAATGAGCGTGGGGCAAGGGAATACCTTTCCACTTGGGCTAGGCCACCACCTTTATTCAACTCGAATTTGCCCGGACAAAGTTTGTCATATCTTTTGACTCGTGAATCTAGATTGCATGGTTCTTATTCTTATATATATGTAGGTCAATGCTATTCGAAGCTAAAAATCTTGAAAACTCGCAAAAACAAGCAACAGAACGAAGGATAGAGCCTTTTTCGCACAATCGTAGCCAAAGCAGGGCAAACCAGTCAAAGTTTGCCATATCTTTTCACTCATAAATCCGAATTGCGTGGTTCTTGTTTCTATATGTAGGTCAATGCTATTCGAAACTAATAGTCTAGGAAATTCATGAAAACGAGCAACAGAGGATAGACCCATTTTCGCGCAACCGTTACTAAACTTTCATAGAGCACTTGAGTTTAATATTTATTCGACTCGAACCAGGTCGAGTTTCATAGTAAATACTAGTAACAGAGTGCTCATCAAAATTTGAGTAAATCAAACTCAAAAACTTCAAAGCTCGGCCTGTTTACAGCCCTGCCAATGCATAAAACTACAAGAGTGTTGCTCCTTTTACCATGTGGTTTAGGTTTGGGTGCACATATTGTAGTTATGGATTTAGATGTGGAGCTCCATTCCAGTGCAAAGGTCATGTAACCAGCAATGAAGTATTGGAAAAAAAATCTCGATTTCTACTGATTGACCAAAATCAAAATGCATTATAGTAATCGAAGTGAACTCACTAGCTCTAAATATATACTCCCTTCATCCCATTATATTTGTCCAGTCCGCAAAATGAGGACGTAAAAATAATACAATTTTTGCAAGAAATTTTTTTCTACAATTCACTAGATATCGATGAGTTCTTTTAATTTATGAAAAATATTTAAATTTTTTCTTGAAAGAAATGCATTGTTTTTGAGTTCTCGTTTTGCGGACCGGACAAACATTTTTAGACGGAGGTAGTAGTAAAAAGGGAAAAAAGATTTACTTGTAGATTTCGACAAAAAAATTTTTTTTTTTTGCTTAAATAAGGGGATTTAGTGTAACTTATCTATTTTGACTCACTTTCTTTTTCATTTTTCTTTTTTCATCTTTTGTGGATTTAAGATAGTTTTGCGTCAATATTTTGAATTATTTTGTTTGGAAAATACGGAAAGGAAAGGAAAGGAAAGGAAAGGAAAAATTAAAAAAAAATTCCCTCCCCTTGTTTGGTTGAGAAAGAAAGTGGGAGGGAAATAAGAAAACTAAGTTTTGAGAATACATTTTCCTCACACTTTCCTCCTTAACCATTTCCCTTTCTTTTCCTTTTCTTTCCACAAGTTCGATACGGACATAGTTGGAACGAAGAGAAAGAATGCCTTCTCTCCTATAAGAAAAAAACAGCAAAAACAATTCATACATTCCCATGCTAAAACATTTCTCTAATGCTTCTGAAATGTTTCTGTTTTAGCTGTATGTATCAATCTACTGAAATAAAATTTTGGTCCTTGTTCGAGGCTGAATGTCAGCCAGACTTTCTGCTAATCTACTATGACAACGTAGTGGACTGAGAACCCAAAAAGGTGGAGATTATATAATGAGAGACTTATTTATAGAGCCGCTGCAAAGCGTTTATGGAGCTGAGCGATCTCAACCGTCCGTTTTGGCAATCAACGGTTGAGATATGTTTCTAATCTTTGACCGGTAATAAATATTTCTTACCGTTATTAGTTTGTCTTTAATCTGGATCGCCCAAAACACTTTTGGACGACCGAGATTGAGCTCTGTAAACACTTGTTTACAGCGGCTCTGTAAACAAGATTTTCTCTTATAATTATAAATAATAAAAAAGAGCGAGAACACAATTAACAAGTACCCCAAATGCATAAGAAATCAAGCAAGAAATAACTTGAGCATCTCAACAATCTCACATATCAGGTAAATGAATCCTCTCTATAACCAAGGAAATATATTCTCCAACAGCAGGAGTTAAAGCTTTCACTCAGCAAAAGAAAACACCAAAAGAGAAGTGTCTAAAAGAAAAGGTATCCAAGAGCAGTTGGAAAATCACGTAGATCAAGGTTTTGAAGTTGCAACCATGAGTGAAAATAGGAAATAAAGCAATTGGCAAATACCAGACGAGAACGGGAGAATGGGGAAGCCATTTCACCTCTCTAGTTCCCTTAAGCCAAAATTTTAGGTCTATAATACCTAATAGCATAACACCCAGGTAATTTTACAAACACTCAGCCCCAGTCTATCAGAAGCGTAACCCCGAACCTAGAAACTAATGCACCCCAGAAAGAAAGAGAGAGTTTGTGTGTCCGGATTTACCGTTTAGACCGAGAAGAGAAGTAGTTGAAGGCCATCCTAGAAAACCTTATAAGGGTACAAAAAATTTGAAAGATTGAGCGACCCTTAACAATCGCCTCCCTTGTGCCTTTTGCAGTATTAGCTACCATTGGTACTTGTGTCTTGATTTCCAGAGTGGCTACCTCCTGCACTGATGCTAATCAAGTAAAAAGATGGAAGTAAAATCCATTGCTCCAAAAAGTTAGTTTTAAAGCTCACAATTGAAAGCAAACAAGGCCATGGCTTTGTCAATAACCTGATGGAGCCATGTTTGTCATCTGGCTCAATCTTTCCTGAGCTACGCGGACAGCTCGAGTCGAGCTTCTAACACCTTGAGTTATCCCCTGGCTGCAAAAAAAAAACACAGTTATTCCCTAATTTGAAACATCTTAATTTAAACAGATGCGGAGCCAAGATTCTTAGTCACTAAGGTCGAAATGCCAACTGTGTACCTTTCGGTGAAATAATTGAGAAACTACTTTTTCTTTAAGATAGTAAACATGGAATCTTAGTTATTAATGACGAGAATAAGAATTTGATTCTCAAACAAAACAAAAGTTCTCATACTTTGAAATCAATGCAAGATAAACTTACTTACTCTCGTCAGACTTAAACCTAACTAAAGGGTCCGACAATTTCATCCTTTCAACATACAAAAGCAAACTATCATCCATCCATCGAAACTAAAGGTGCAAGTGACCTTGTCAAACTCAAGTTACACATGTATAGAAGTTGATCTGTACCCAAAACATAGATTTATGACAAGCATCTTGAAAGAAATTAGTATATGATCTTTTCAATCTGTACTTTTAACATGTTTGTTCTAAAACTCATGCTTTTCCTCTTATTTAAAGTTGTGGTGACGGTCTCTCACAATGTAAGAATAACTAGTATAGAAGTAGACTTTTAATGCTAACCCCAGGTCACTGAGCTCCATTGTCAGGTCACTGAGCTCCATGCCAGATAATCGGACAGCAGCCATTGTATCAGGCAGCTCTTCTCGTGCAACGTCCATTAGTTTCTCTACTGACTCTGCTGCTTTCTTGAAAGCCTTCAGCATATCAGATAGGACATCAATTATAACTGCTTAAAAAGCGTAAATGCGAAATCTAATAAAACAAATCACCAACAAGGTTTCAGAATAGCGAATGAACAAAGTGATTTTGTCCTGAGGCAAAGATATGGCCAATTTGAACAACTTGTGCTTCAATTCCTCTCAAAATTTTGTTAGCGTCTAAATCAAATTCCCAGGCCATGGGAGCCATGGCTATTTTCCAAGTCAAAATGAATAAGAGCTATGACTAAAAACAATTGGTCTCAAACTTTTAAACCATAATTAGTTATGCTTAAAAACTATAGCCTGGTAGTGGTGGAAGCTAAAAGATACAAACCAGAAGAGTTGGAATTGCAGAGCAAAAGAGCCAAGTTGCAGAAATTGCTGTCTGCAAAAAACAATGTTCAAACGTGGTCAAAAGGCTCATCAATATCAACCACGTCTTCATAAACAAACAATTCTCTGTCGAGTCATTATGATAACCAGTAATGGAACCAGAAGACGATAAGCACAAGCTTCTACACTGACCATGAACGGATACATGTTTATCCACACATGGTTGTAATTATTCCTACATGACAGATAAAAACTAGAACATTAGAAGAACCTATAAACTAGCAGTCTCGCAAGAGTGGTATAATGATCATGAAAACCGTAAGTTTTAAAGTGTAGAAATGTTAATTATTGGAGGTAATAGGGAAGTTTTAAAGAGGAGACATGTTTTGTCACCAGGAGGATCATCTATATAAGGATTTAAAAATTCAAATACTTGTGAAGGCAAAGTCTCTTCAAATCATCAATCTACAGCTATTGAATCCAGTCTTGCAATACACACCTCTAATAAAACTTGAATAAAGGCTCTGTTCCGAGAGGGATGGATTTCAATCATGGGGTTTGACATTATTCTTAATGAGGATTTCCCGAATGCAGACTTGGTAGTTTACAAATGGATTGAAACTAGGTGTTTCAAGCTCTACCATAATGGATTTGAAGTAACAACTTGAGTTCGGTTTGGAATCCTCCATGTTGGGATTGTGGTTGTATAATTATCCCAATTAAATACATATTTTCTATCTATAATTCACTTCCACTCTATTTTTCACAAGCCACCTACAACAGAACCTCAATTTTTGTTGAAATTGAATATTGCATAAATTCATTTCAAATCCACATTTATCCAAACGAAGCTAAAGGTTATGATTCTTCAAAAATTGATGCCAAATCTGTTCATTTCTAAATTTGAAATCCAAACGCAAACCACATTTTTATAGAATTCAACTATAAACGATTGAAAAGAACCACAATTAGATTAGCCGAAACGATCCTGGTAAAGAATAAAGATAAGCATACGAAGCTAGAGACGTTCGGGATACTCAAAACTCTTGCGCACGGTCTCCAATAAATTTTCTCTATCTAACTCTCTCCACTCATTACACTTTAAAAGCTCCCTCAAAACCCAAACCGAAAAGGGTCAGAGTCTTTGTTTCCCATATTTTGCAATTATAAAGGAAAAAAATCTCCACGGAAAGATCCCAACTAATTATTGGGGCATTTTCCATTAAGTAATTTATATGAATCACTAATCTTCCTTTCACGGACTTTCTCAATTATTCATGTGGAAACTTTATATTCATCTCAAAACCAATTGACAATGAGGGGAGAGGTCACAATATTATACTATTAAGCTATCACTCATTCCTCTCTCAAGCAATGTGAGACTATATTTCCTTAACATCCCCTCACGTGTAGCCGCGTTTAAGGTTTGTCACGTGTAGTCTCTTTTTGGGTCCCTCATCGTGCAGTTTTTTTGCCGGTCTCTCATCGTGGTATGTGAATTGTGAATTTTTAAAATGTGGGGTGGAATTGGCCACGCTCTGATACCAAACTTTATATCCATCTCAAAATCAATTGGCAATGAGTGGAGAGATCCCAACAAAGTGATCACCCATTCCACTCCCAACAAAGGGCGATAACTAGCCCTATCTATTAAAGGTCTTCATGCAAAATTACTTACTTCAATACAACACCAACAATACAGAACCCATCTAGTCTCCAATCATCGGGGTTATGGGCAAGGAGGATGGAGGCAGACCTAACCTTTGGCAGTATATGCAGCACAAAGGCTGCTCTCAGAATACCACTGTTTCAGTGACCCCCCTATATCTCCAAGACCTGAGGAGCTAAAAGGGTCGTTCTGCTGCGGAACCATGCCCATCGAAGCCAAAAGGCATCAGAGAGGGCAGACCTAGAAACCCAAATCAACTTGTTTGCACATTACCGTGCTTACTTCAATCAAACAACAAAAAGTAACACAAGGTCTTGCAAAACTACTATTTCAAGCTTTTCATCACAGATCAACTGAAACCTCCAAAAACATGAATCCCAGAGAGAGAGAGAGTACCACACAAGCGATGAGGTTGAGCACTGTGATGTGACGTTGATTGAAGTTCAGCTGAAGCGAAGAGGGGGGCGGAGATCCGACGCTGGAAGTGAAGTGAGAGGACGTTGACGGCTCCGATGGGGCAATCACGGATTGAAAAGAGAGAGAAGCCAACGCGCGGTTTGGCAGCCGGAGAGTCGAAAGCCGCCGAGCGGCGAAGGATAGGTTGCAGTTTGACTTGATTACAGGGCTTGGAACCTGCAAATTCACTGCAGTGAACATTTGCCCTCTCTCTTCTCTCTCTCTCTGAATTCTCACGGGCAACCCTTTCGCCTCTCTCTCTCTCTCTCTCTCGTCTATGGCCTCGCAGACTCGCAGTCTCCGACCTTAACCGGGTTGCCTCTGCCAATCCGACGAAAGAGCGGGACAGCTTTCTTTGTTACTACTACTATAGAGCATGAGCTGCCCCACTATGGGTACAACCAATTGGTGCCAAATGTACATTAAGATTGTGTGAGATCCATTTTGAACTCTAATTGAATAATTGGAATCGTTTAATTTATTTAAAATAAACATATTGTTTAGAGGGTCTCCGTAAAAACTTATCTCTCCCTCATATCGTAAGGATTATCAATTCATTCAATTTCTGTCCTCACAAATTCTGGGGCGAATATCTATCAAGCCTTCACCGATATTTGAATGAGATGGTTTCCACACAATTCGGTGTATCCAATGTTTTTTTTGGGTTAGAGCATCTCCTGTCCTCATTCAATTTTTTACCCAAATTAGGGTAAAAGTTTCAGATAATTTACTTACCAAAAAAAAAAAAGTTTCAGATAAATCTTCATTCTCCAATAGACAAGTTCCAATTTAAAGAACAAATTTGAGTAAAAGGTTTATCAATGGCTAGTTGCAAATTTGAGAATGAGAGAATAGTCTTCAAAATTTGAGTAACGGTTTGAGTCTCAATTTAGTTAAAAATGTAGGTGCAACTCAATTTGATATATGAGATTAAGTCAAGGTCTAGAATGAGATTTAAAAGAGATCAGATTTTGATGCAAAAATAGAGTAAGGGGCCCAGATGGTCTTAACAATAAAATTGAACAAATAATAACGTATGCAAAAATATAAGAGTAAAATTGGATGCACACTAATTCTATTCATCAAACTCATTATGCCCTAATTCTAACCATGTTTAGTCACATAATTATCCATATCCCGATCAATTTCACTTAATTAGTCAGTGAGCTTTGCAAGATTAACAATTTTAAATGCCATTGATATGATGAAGGGGATTTTTTTTTTTTATCAGATGATGAAGAAGGGGATTTGTTTAATTTCGGACTATATTTTTACTTCTCCCGATCCCTCTAATTTTGAAAAATTTGACAAAAAGCTAAAAAAAATATTATTAAACCATCAATAACACCCCATTTCTTAGAAAAGATTTATTGAAAAATTCAAAATACCCCCAACCTTTACACTAAAATTCAATTAGACTCCCAACCTTTCAAAAACTTCAATTTTACTCCCAACGTTATCTTCCGTTAATCAAAACGCCCCCTTCCGTCCGAATGACTAACGGATTTCGTTAAAAGCTCCGTTAAATACCGTCCCGATCGAATTTTGATGATCTGAGCCACTCTATGTGTTCAAAATGTGATTTCAAGGGTACCCTCAAGAAATCAGCCAAAAAAATGACCGGGAAGGACTTCATTTGAACAGTTTTTTATTGAATAGTTCAATAAAAACTGTTCAGATGAAGCCCTTCCCGATCATTTTCTTTGTTGATTTCTCGCTGGTACCCTTAAAATCACATTCTAATCACGTTGAGGGACTCGAATCATCGAAATTCGATCGGAAAACGGGAGGTGCATACCAAAGCAAAATCCGAACGTTCGGACTTGAACAAAATCTGGATCGATCAGCACTTCCCTTTCCCAATCGAATTTCGATGATCCGAACCGCTCAATGTGTTCAAAACGTGATTTTAAGGATACCCGCGAGAAATTAGCAAAAAAAATGAACGGGAAGGGCTTCATCTGAACAGTTTTTTATTAAATAGTTCAATAAAAAACTGTTCAGATGAA
>JAOTQK010000002.1:17179651-17211690 GCA_025642025.1 Rhododendron ferrugineum
ATCATAAAGCACTATAAACGAGATTTACATTTTAATGTTGATTTTCTTGATGTAATTCAAGCTAAAAAACGATGTAAATTTTTCTTTTTTTTGTACTTGAATATAATTTTTTAGTGGACAACAAAGCATGATGTTAGGCTAGGGCAACCCAAATATCGGGGCCGGCACTGCATTGATGGCAAGGCCATGAAAAGTGGTCAAGCTGGTTAACGTTAAGCTTAGATTACCAGACTTGACCAGTTTAGACTTCACCAAGTCCACACGGGAAGAAGGTTCAAAACAAAGGCACAAGATTTCCTTGTCCTAGCACAAGGACTATAAATTGTTTTGGTAGTACTAAAATATATACGAAAACAAATTTACTGGACATGGACATTAAAAGAATGAGGTATGAATTAACCCCGTATGGGATGTGCAATATTTTAGAGAGAGAGAGAGAGAACTAACCCAATTGTATTCCAAAAGACATTGGAAACCGCATAGAACAGTATCAGAGCAGTCCATACTTGCAAATACCCCCACAACATCATTCTGCTCGCTGCATTCTGTCTCTGTTCTAGCATCCATCAAATTCAAGATCATGCCAGCAAGTGGTGCCAATATCATGCCTCTGTTCACTCTCTCTGGTGATTGACCATGCCGCCTTAGTGACCTGCCAGCAAAGAACACAAATATGTTAGAGCTTATGCCACATTGGCTGTCAAAAACACTCCATTAGTTCCATTTTCATTGTCCATTATTCATTTTGTCTCTTTTGTGTCTATTGTCTATATCTTTTAATTGATAATGTTTTTCATGATTTCGACAACTTTGTATTATAGAACAAATTAAAATCTATCAAATAAAATCCATATTGTATATTTTCCGAGATCCATATTGAAAGATATAGGCAATAGACACAAAATAGACAAAATGAATAATGGACAATGAAAATGGGACGGAGGGAGTATAAGTTTGGACGGCCTCTCACTCATTACCAAGTGGTTTTGACTTTTGAGTTGGATGCTTTAATATGGTATCAAAACTAGTCTTTCAAAGGGTTTTGGAAATGACTCTCTAGATTGATTTCCCCATTGTTTGTGCCTAAGCGCACATTGGTTCATTATAATCCTCAACTTATGGATCCTTTGATCACCTCCCCATGTGCGGGTCAGGGGTTGCATGTGTGGGAGAGTGTTAGGTTTTGTCAACATTGGTTAATTATAACCTCCAGAACTAGTATATGAACCTGAGCGGTCTCTTTGCTCATTCACAGAGAAACTTACAGTTCAAAAAACTCAGGATCATCTGATGAGTTGACTTGGCTTAGAATAAACACAATGAACTCAGTGAGTCTTCGTAGGTTTGTATCTGCTCCTGACAGGAATGCTTGAGGAATCTCGCGCGTACAAAACTCAAGTACCCTTGCAAGATTGCACGACAGGTCAAATATGAAGCTGCATTTCCTTTGTTGAAACTCCAAAACCTGAAACAAATTTAAGAAAATTTAAACTTTCAAGGGGACAAATATGAGTGGATGGGGAGGAACTAGTTATTGACCTACGCTTTTACGTGTGGAACGATGATTAAACTACTACTAGCTCTCAAGCATTTTGCCTTGGTCAAGGGATGATGCTTCTATTTTCTTTTTCTTTTTTCTTTTTTTGCCAACTCGTGCCAGCTAATCCTTGGTAGATGTAGCTCCCTCGTCGTAAATATCCAAGATAATTAGCGGACCTAAGCCCCGACAGAAGCAACCTCTAGCGGGGAGCGACCCGTGGTCCACCCCTTGAGATTCGAATTTTGAATATAGAGTCAATTATAGTGTTACAACGTAGAGTAGAAATCAAAATGCAATTGTACAAGAGTAGTAATTAGGCTATATAGCTAACCGCCTAACCCTAAACACCACAAGTAAACTGTAATCAAGCCAAAGGACTAAACTACCCTTAATATAAATAGCACGGAAAAGCCGAAAATGCTATAAATGCAGAGAGCATTGTGAGTTTGCCAAATAGAAAACGAGAACGAGCCATAGTATGAGTCTTCGTGCACAAATAAGCCAACTAGAGCAGAGGATGGAACAAACGGTATATTACATTGCCAAAATAAAGATGTTGTGGCAAACGAAATGGCAATCATTCTCGATCAACCCAGGTCGATAAATACTTATTTGTACAACCTGGATCACAAATATGAATTTACACGAGATAGAAATGTTGTGGCAAACTAAGCGGGCTTTATGCCTCTCCAAAGGAATATAAATTGCTTGATCAACAACCGTTGCACAGACCATAAAATTCACTAGCAGCACACCCCCAAGGACTATTAAAAATGCAACTCTGTTGTAGGTTCTTCCAAAGATGATCGGATCTCAGAAGTTCTATGGAACTCCGGAGGTAGGCAAGGGTTGTCGGAAAGTGTCACCACACTGTTCAAACTACAGTCGAGAGAGAGAAGTGCAAACGAAAGTTGTTGAGCTCAAAACAAGTGCTTCCGATGCCAATGAAGCTCCAGCAAGGGTTGCCAAGCACTGTACTGGGAAAGATCTGAAGATGTAAGGAGTTTATGATGATGCAGTTATAGAAGTTGCTGGACATCGGGACGCTCCACGTTTTTTGCACCATTTCAGTGAGGGGTTTTATTAGGATAGGCTTCATAGGGTCGAAAGTGACCAACAAAGTTCCGACAAAGGTCACCGAGCACCGTACAGGATAGATCTGAAGATACAGAAGCTACAGAGCTGTTTCGGAACTGGGTGACATAGTTTCAGAGTCCGCCGGAGGTTGAGAGCGCTCCAGTTAATGGTGTCCGTGGTCGCCAGAGGTCAGAAGGGCTCCAGAAAAGGTTGGCAGTGGTTGTCGGATGATGTTAGAGCTCTAAGGCAGGAAGGAGTAGGTTGCTGTTCCAGATTGATACAGAAAGATGAGGGCTACTGCTGGTTGCAGAAAGACGGGGGAGAAAGAAGAATTTGCCAAGGGTGCTGCCTGGGGAAAGACTGAGGACTACCCCGAATGTGGTGGCCGCAAACTAAATCGGTGGTGGCTTGGATACTATGTTACAATACAAAGTAGAAACCATAATGTGATCGTACTATTGAATCAAAGTTCTCACTATTACAAAAATAGAAAAGAGACTATTAGCTAACCCTCATAACCATAAACAATCCCAAGTCAAGCCAAAAAGTTAAACTACCTTCAATATACTCCTAAAAGATAACTAACACAGACAAGCCTAAATACTGCGTTCACATGTACCATCATCTCAAAGCTTATCATCCTCGCCACAAAAAAAAAAAAAAAAAAGGGAGAGAGAAATAAGAGCATAACCTAAAGAATCCCACGACAGAACTTCACTCTTCTATAGAAGCGATCCAATACGGAAGAAATTTATTTCCCAGGAGGATTATTAAACAGGTCCTACACATGCATTATCATCAGAGGCAACGCTGCAGAAACCCTATACCTAATAGGAGAATGAGGAACAGTCATGTGCTGAACCAATAAATAGGATACTCATTAAATCAAGCTAACAAAGCCATTCGTTCTTTGTGGACTAGGATCACTGCAATGGGTAAAAGGGAGGCTTTTTGCATGACCCAGGTCAATCAGCTAGACTCAATACGGAGACTAACTTATGACTTCTGAGTGTGACTTGAACCAATCAACTTCAACCTTTCCACAACTATCTTGCATGACCATGACAGGAACATAGCAAAATCACAACTGCTCAAGTCACTTGTAAATTTGGATCCGAGCAGATCAAATACTCATGTTAATAATGAGACTAACAACTTCTAAGTTTTAACTCATGCAGCCAACACAAACTGACCTCCTTCATCAGAAGTTGGACCAGCTGTTTAAGGATAACAGACAAACAGAGCAAAAGCAGTTTGGTCATGCAAAACCAAGAATGATAAGTGGCCCCAGTCAGGAAGAGTCGCACCATCCGCTAGGGATGAGGAAAGTAAATTGACTTAGGAATTAGGATGAAATAATTAAAAATGAGAAGTTAGTTACCAAATAACAGAAAGTGGCCACTATTGTGAGAAAAAGAAGGATAGGAAAAGTGTATAGGGTGTTGTGTTAACCAACCCTAACACAATCAACTCTTATTTATATAATGGGAAATCATAACATAAGACTACATTAACCAATGTGGGACTAATACCAATACTATATTCTAACAGCCAACTACTAACAACAATAACGAAAAACAACCAACTTGTTAAAAACAATGGAACAACTTTCAATAGAAACGACCAACGAAACGACTTCAATGATTTCAACGAAAGACTTCAACGACCAACCAACTTCAACAATTTCAACGACTTCAATGAAATAATTTCAACAAACAACGAATCAACGAACGAATTCAACTACCAACGACCAACGAACGAATTCAATGACCAACGAACGAATTCAACGACCAACGAACGACTTCAACGATCAACGAACGAATTCAATGACCAACGAATTCAACGACCAACAAAACCAATTTCAACTACCAACTTCAACGACCAATAACAACCAACTTCAATTACCAACCAACAACCACCAACCAACAACCACCAACTTCAACGAAATAGACGACAAAACAAGATATGTTACCACGCTCACCAAAAGCATGACCAAAAACCCGACTAGAAAATCCAGAATTAGGACCATGTCCACGATTGAATGAAGAACCAACAGCAACAGAGACAGCGGAAGCAGAATTAGATTTCATTGCAAATATATCACTATGTAATAAGAGGCAACCAACTAATACATGCAGACTGTTTCGAACATAACCCAGTGGTGGTGTGATGATTTTGAACGCTCCTTAGGGAATTTCAGAGGTTGTCGGCACCTTGGGGATGGAGATCAAGGATTTTCGAAGAGAAGGAGAGCTGTTTTGGAGATTTTGGAGACTTGGCTACTGCCGGCGAGGGTCGCCGTGACTGGGTTATGGCCGACTGGTACAGTTTAGGCGTTGACGAGGCTATTCAGGCACCGACGAGTACACTTTAGGGACTGGGTAATCGATTTTGAGGGATTTCGGCCACGATTTGGAGTTTCTGGGGCTGACGGTCCAGAAAAAAAGTCGCCGGAGGGTACGATGATAGCTAGAAAAAACAGAGGTCGCACGAGAGAGAGAAACCAACAAGCACTGTTCACGAGCACTGTTCACATATGCGCGAACACTATTCACGACGCTACAATAGAGATGATGTTGGCAGTAGATTTAGGGTTTCGTGGTGAAATGACGATGGCGGTAGAGGGTGGTGGCTAGAGTTTTGTATATTTAAGGTGGATGGTGAACCCGCTCTGATACCATGTTGTGAGAGAAAGAAGGATAGGAAAAGTGTATAGGGTGTTGTGTTAACCAACCCTAACACAATCAACTCTTATTTATATAATGGGAAATCATAACATAAGACTACATTAACCAATGTGGGACTAATACCAATACTATATTCTAACAGCCACCTTATAACATGGTGAAACATGATTCATCTACCAAATCCCCACGTACTTGGGAAAACGCTTTGTTGCAGTGAGTTTGAGTGTGGTTGAGCATAACAAAGATGGGACACAATGCAGTCCTAGGTTACACACACCTAGGAGAACTTTAAGTTTGACACTTGGCAGTTGGCAATTAGAAATATAACAATTAATTACCAAGTACTGATAACCTAGCAACAAACAGTGACCTGGCTATTCCACTAGCTAATTATGTGCTAATGTGCATTCATGTTGTTTCTGAAAACTGTTTACCTTTCTCGAATAGGACAAGAAATGACACACAGAACATGTTTGTCAAACCAAATGGGAAAGTACCCAATATTGTAGGAAAATGGTTTATGAATACGCAAAAACTGTAATAAAATGTGTAAGAGAAGTGACAAGCAGTGTGAACACAATGTAGTTCAGAATTTTTCTTATTCAGCGGGAAACGAATAATCAGGATTGAATGCGTTATCAAATAGCCTAGGCTTTTGATCAAAAGGGGAAAAAGACTGGACTTGAAGGCTAGGCTAGAAGTTGACTAACTTCTGGTGATATCACAAAGAGATGATCTGGACTGTTTTTAAAATGAACAAACTCTCCGGATTTGATCATAAGGAGAACAGAAATGCCCCATGGAAGTGGAGCATAGAAGCATACACAAAATAGAGTTAGATCCTAGCTGTCACGTGCAACAATTGGTATCAATCGATAGAGACAAAGACAAAACTATACAGCTTCTGCACTTAGCATCCAATGCTCAAAGCTTGGAAAAGCTTTAAGATATCAGATATGTCTAAAATAGCATTGTTCAGCCAAAGATAAACTTTTGAGAAAAATATTTCTTCTACAGCGACAGTCTACCTTGTACTTCTCTTGCATTTCTCGAACTGAAACTGAGAATTCAGTCATTGCCCAGCTGAGGGTGTTAAATAGGCGATTGAGGAACGATGAGAATAATTCTTCATCAAGGACACAAGCCTCTCGCAGCAATCTCTTCAGAAACAAAACAAAAAAATGTGTAGCCATAAAAAGTTAAGCTTGGAATTTACTCTAAGAATAGTACAAGGAAGGTTAAAAGGTGGAAAAAGCATCCAAAACAAAAACACGATGATCAGTTACCTGAAAAACAAATGAGGATGAGGATGATTCTCCATGTCTTGAAGAACCAAAGCCTGAACCCTTGCACAATCGCAAAAGTATATTCGTCACGGGAATCCACGATCTATTATCAAATGCGGACAACAAGGCTTTTGGCATCTCCTGGGTGGCTGCTTTATTGTTCTCAAAAGCAGCCAAAAACTCCTTGTACTGTACCAGGACTGAAATAGATTGGAGAAGAAGATCCCTCAGTTCAGCACTTGATATCCTCGGATCATTGAAGTGGGTAACAACGAAAGTAACCTAATTGATAAGACATCCATACTTTAGATTCCATGGTAACTGACATAATTCAACATTTTCGCAGTACGTAAGTGGCGAATCATGTGCCTAATCAGCAGCATAACACAAATTTGAAATTCCAAATGAATGCATAAATCAGAATAGATCCAAACTTATAGCAAGGCCATAGCAAAATTACATGACAGGTTTCTTACAAAAACCAAAAACTTCCAAGAGCTAAAGACAAGACATGGCAAATAACCTTTTTAAACGAGCCCCATACCATAAGCGATTTTCCTGCTCTATACATCATGGTGTGACATGGTAGACGATGAACAAAATTAGAGGAAAGTAACTTGGGGTAGAAAGTTCAGCCAAAAAAAAAGACATTTATCACATTAGGAATTAGAATAAACACCTTGGGCATTTGTTTCGTAATTAACTATTGAGCTGGATGGATGTGTTTTTTACGTCAAAGTGGAACAAGGATGACCTACACCTACCATAAAAAAATAGTTACAATCTAACAATTAATGGTTTGACTAATAATTCCTGACCTCCTACACTAACCAATGTCAATATACGAGTCAATTTTCCGATAAATGGGGCATGAATCTTACAGTTCACAGCTTGTTTCACGATTTTATTCATAATTTATGATCTTGTGGTTCTCAAAATTACCGAGTCTACAAATTCAGCACCCCTATTACTTCCATTTTTTGACAACGCCATGCGACTATTTTGTTCCCTCATTGAGAGAAAATGTCATTTACTTGCTTGTTCATTTGTTTATTAGACGATTGCAACCATTTTCTTATTTGCTCTCAGCAATAAAGTCAAAGTACATCCTTTTTTAAGTGTTAAAGCACTTAACTCATAAAATGGTAGGTCACAAATATTTTGTCTTCGTTAAAATAGCACTTTTTTGAACAGTGTTAAAATAGCACTTAACCCACTGTATTTCTTAATATTACACATTTAACCCTCACAATTTTAACATTTACGGAAAAGTACCGCATACTAGTCGCCACCTAGCCGACTAATCCCTGCCTAACCAATAAATCCCCGACTAATGTACAAAATGCCTAACCAACGCCTATACTTCTAGGCCGCTGCCTAGGCCAACTTTAGAACACTGGCCTGGCCTACACACATTACTGTCTGTTGCCCTACTGTTGGTTCCTTTGGGCCCCCCTTTTGTCTGTTTTTATGCAATATGGAACTTATAACTGCTAGCAATTGAATCCCAAGAGAGAAAATTCAAGACTTCAAAGAGAAAAACATAATGAAAATCTGTCCTTGCAAACTTGTCTACGTCTTCTGGAACCATTGTCTTTGCACTCCTACGAGCATACTCAATTTCTGTTTAAACACTGCAAATGAAAGGACTTCGACCAAAATAAAAGTTGCCCTCATAACTTCAAATTTTATTCTCACTATGAGATCACAGGTTATGCATATGCATAAAGTATGATCAACTAGGTAAAAATGCTGAGGAGTGCATATAACTTTTTATGAATGAAATTCTCAAACAACTAGTCAGACCCTTATGCCCACACAACCACATGCTGTTTATCATATGTGGTCCTACCATTTAACACAGAAAAGCATGGCAAATAGAGAAGAAAAACAGATGGACATGGAAGGACATCGGAAAGTCCATTTGACATACGAAAGAAGCGAGTCCTTGCTTGATTAATATAGAGGCAGGTACAAATGGAGGATCGCTCTTACGTAACACATGAAAGCAGTCAACCTGCAAAACAGCATAGAAACGTAACATATGTAAGCTTAAAAAGAGAATAACTAAAGGAGAACAAAAGGCACGGGCCTAGAGAGAACTCTACCTACAAAGTAGTAGTGATACGGAAATTCATTTCTAAATGAATAAGCAAAAGGTGAACTTTCCGAAGACATTTGCTTAACAAAGCTTCATAATCAACTACATGCACTATAGAGTCCAGTTTTCTTAACAAACATTCCTATTCCTTTTTCTTCTGTTCATACAAATACACATATTCAGCAAGCTGGAAGTTTCCTACTCCATAATTACAATTGCAAAAGCAGAAATTGAGATCAAAGGTCTGACTTAACACACCTACCCACCCACCCAGAAAGCTTGGTACAGCTTTCATGGAAAATCATTTCATCCACAAATTAAGTGATGCTGTAAACTAGGAAGGGGGCTAGAGTTGGCAAGAGGACAAAGAAGGCGTGGAACTTGGATAGCCTTTATGGGGGGGCTATTTGAGGGAACCAGACCTTTGACTCCCATCTTTGCAGTGCAAAGCAGATTTGGGGCCATTTCAAATAGTTGGTTCTCAGGAGGCAGTATCCCTCTTTGAACCAATGTTTGGATTTTCAAGGTTATTTCAAGTATATAGGATGTATGAGGGAATCATCTTGTATGTTTTCTCTTCGTAAACGAGTGAATCATCTTGAATGTTTCCTTCTTGCCAAACACAAATCAAACAAAGCCTTGTGTCCAATGACTCCAATCAATTAGGGTCAGCAAAATGACTCTTTCCCGCCATTTGGCTCTATCAAGGGCCATATAACCATTGATTTCACTTAATTTATTTCTTTTTTCACAAAATCCCATTTTAATTTAGGCCTTCCCATCCTCCTTGAATGCCATTAGCAATCACTTCGCTTTTCTTAACTATTGCATCTACTAGTCTCCATTGTATGTACTAAACCACTTTAGCATATCACCTATCAACTCCTCTTCAATTTGTGCTACCTCTTCTAGTTTTACCCCACTCGAATGTAGCATCCTCATTCAGCTACACTCATCTTTTCTATGTCTAGACTCTTGCCTAACAATCTGACCCGCATAGTAATCTTAGAATTATACCTATCATCTTATATTATCCTTTCACAATCATAGGCACCCCTTGATCACATCATATGCCAGAAACACTTCGTCACTTAAGCCAACCTACTTTGATTCTACAGGTTACATCCTCCACAACCGCTCCATCCTTCTACTAAATGAACCAAGATAACAAAGACGTACAATTTCAAGTATCTGGTGATTTTTACTCTTTATTCCTCATTCTTGTGCTTCCATTATTGCTCAATTCCACAAATTTACTTTTATTTCTTCTTATTTTAAACTACTATAACTCCACCAATTCTCTAGAAATTTCCAGTTTTAGATTAGCTACTTTCTTAGTTACACCATTAAGACTATATCATCTGCGAACAAAACATATCAAAAAACCTCATGCTGGCTGTCTAATCAATTCATACATAAGTACCATAACTAAGGCAAAAAGTAAGGGATAGAAGCTGACCCTAGGTGTAATCCACTGGTATAGGAACAAATGCAAAAACAAGAAAAAGCCCAATACTTGACAGTAAGCCGTTTCAAGGCCGTATTTTATTGAACAATCCTTTCTGAAATGAGAGCCCATACATACATGCAACCTACAGTAGTATACGTACACTTGAAAAAAAAACATAAATCTTAACAGGAGGAGAGTCAAATGAGGTCATTACAATATCAATGGAAGGCCATATAGTCTGTGGCTGAACCATAACTAATGTAATTCTTGATCAATTTCCCTTTTTTGTATAAGCTATGAAGTTCTTGACCACTTATTAGTAAGAAACCTACATATTGACAGCGAAACGCTAAAATTAAGAAGGATGCTTCAACTACATTAAGGCACAGAAAACTGAAGCAACGCAGTTAAACACCAGAACTTCACATGTACTGCATCCATGTGTAGACAACAATTGGCCTCAACTAGCCATAACATCGACCTAACAACTTGGAAAGTGGTTAATTAAAAACTCCCTCAAAATTTTGTAAGCATTGCAATTCAAACAATCACTCGTACTAGGAAGAACAATTCTCCCAAAGTCTCTTTCACCAACAAGTCTCCTAGTTCGGGATCCTTTCATGCCTTAGCCCATTAAGAAGGTTTGAACTTTTCAGTCTCATGGAACCTGCTCAACTGCTCGGTCAAGAGGTATATGGAATCCCACCTCCATGAAATCAAACGGAATCAGATAATACAATAAACCCTGGATTTTCCAAGAAACAATTATTGAAACTAGTTTGATAGCTCCTGTTGGGTTAGCCCTCAGCTAGAAAAGAGTACGTAGCCTTTTACTTGTATGATAACGGAAATTGAGGTTCATTCCTGACAAACAGTCTCATGATCAGCCAAATGAAATACAACCTTTCTGGTTTCTGTCCTAGAACAACCCGGCCAGTTCCCCTACCAGGATCACCATACCTCAGGAACCAAACAAAAGGAATTGCAAGCATACTTCCAATAGAGTGCAACGAGGTTGGCAATCCATTTCGTGAAGTGCTTTCCATGTCAACGACGATTTGATCCTCCTAAAAAATGGCTACGAGATGTGGGTGGAAAAATGGTACATGTTTAAATAAGAGTTACTATCATCTGATATGGCCCCTTATACTCAGATGGATGACCTGCCATCTATGCCTATAAGAGCAAATGAAAAAGCATATGTAATTCTGTTCTTTTCTTCTCTTTCCACTTGTATCATCCAGTTATCTGGGAGGGGCTAACTGTTTGTGTGAGTGGCTAATATTTGAATGAAAAATCGTGCATTGGTCACTTTAGAAAAAATTACTACAGGCCACAGATGCATGGCGTGAATGGTGTTCCCAAGCATCAATTGACAGCATAATCTACACTGCTAGGAGCTTGACTACTTCGGGTACTTTCAGGCCCAGCTGCTTGAGTATCTTCATGGAGTAAGAGTAATGTATAAATAGAGTATACATCCTTAAAAATCAACACAAATTCACTAACGATAACAAATCCACATGCAATCCCAAGAGTTCTCTAAGTGCCTCGACAGACTACTAAAAAAGATTTTTCTAGGAAATTCAATAACAGCAAGGACAACTGCTTGTTAGGTTCTAGGAATAGAGAATAAGAGCTCATACAGTTGGCTCGCGGGATAAAAGAATCCAAAACGCTGTTCGAATGCTCTAATTGAACACGAAAAAGGGAAGATCTATGTACCAGCGTTTCCAGGTAAAATTCCGGAATATAGAGGAACACCGAATCCACTTTGCTCACAACCAGAAGCAATTGAACAATCCACATGCATGCTGCATACATTCCTCTTTGCTTCCACTGGGAAAACAAAGAGATACGATACCTGTAGAACAGAACAGTGACAATAAAGAAGAATATCAATACAATGAAAATATAGCACTTTTTTTCTTTTTGTCAAGACAAAGTATAACTAGAATTAGCAAATCTTACAACAATTGCTTCAGTAACTCACACACACTCACACACGTCATATAGATGTATTCAATATAGATACATGCAATATGCATGTACATTCACCATTCTAATTAGCAGTTACAATTAATATGATAGAAAGATCTGGTTAACCACCGTATTACCACTCAATGACTCACTATGCACAAACACTGGCTGTTGTCGTAAGAAATGAAAATGCATGAATTGGTAGGGGTAGCACCAATTGAACATAAGTTGAGAGAAATATGTTAATAAGGTAGTTTGGTCACATACAACAGAAACCAGTACATCTAACAGAAAAGAAAAGTAATTTGTGTTTATGGAGATGCTAGGGGAAGAAGGCCAAAATAAAAATATGGGATGTGGATTTAAAAAATGTTATCAATTTAGTAAATTTAAAGGATTACATAATACTTGACAGGGCAGAATGGGAAAAAAAAGGATTCATGAAGCAACCCCAATCACTTAGGACACAAAGCTTAGTTTAGTTTAGATGGGTTTGGTTTGATTTGATTTGTTTTATAATGTGTGAGCAAAACAAAGAACCAAGGAAAAGAGTAACCATAAATGGTTTTAAGCAATTTGTTACTGAAAGACCATTACGCAATTGAACAAATCTTTCTATAACAGGCACTCTAAGTACAGCCATTACGAAACCCTACCAGCTTACATACTTAACCACCAGGTACTCAAAATGCTCCTCTCTTAAAGACAAGGCAATGCTTTGGAGCTAAGAAAAGTGCTAAACAACAAAATCAAAAGCCAAGTGAGGCGCAAAATGCAACTATCTAAATTCCAACAGAGGAGAACTACTTGTATCACCCCACATCTAAAGATGCGTTCCATTCCTCCCTTCTCCTCCAGCCCACATACAACCAACTGTGAACTCCATTAACACCATACAAAAGATTATTACCCGGTATCATCTTGCCATTCAGGGTAGGAGTGGGTATAGGCCTAACTTTCAGAATCATTTGCATAACCAACAAATTGCTGAATACAGCATAATGAGGATATGTGATGAAGTGCATCTTGATCAGACAACCTTTCCAGAAATAAAACAAGCAACAACACAGAGCCTGACAAATGTGCATGCCACTAGACATGAAAGGATATGGCTGTGACACAAGATAAACTGAACATATTTGCAAGTCATTGTATTAGTAAAGAATTATTAGAATTGCATTATTGTGCTTGAAGTCTGACGGAAACAGGTAAGGAGGAACGTGTACATCAAACAACACATACAAGTCCAGAACAAATAAGCGAATTTCCAAGAAAATTGTCTTACCATGCACAATTTCTGACACAATCCATAACTTCTTCTCGATAAACACCACGAGCTTCCTTCAAGCGCTTTAGTTGCTCTCCACAAGCTCGTTCTCGTATTTGTCTATCAGTTTCTTCGAGTAGCAATATTGACTGTGACTGACGAGACATGTAAGATGATGCCTACAATGTAAATGACCTCATTCAGATGATGGCAAATATGAATCCTTTTGATAAATACGATAACGATATTTATGATACAGAAAAACTAATCATAAGCATATAACCAGCAGGCAATCTTTACTGGTAGCAAATCTGTGTTGTGAAACACAAGAATGAAAAAGAAAAAGAAATAAAAGTTAAATTGCCTGAATCCTGAATCTTGAAAAGCTTCCAGCACATAGAAAACTAGAGGGCATTTAAAGACAAACCAACAAAAGGGAAAAATCAAATTTCAGCGAAATTAAAAGATTTCAACAAAACAACTGCAACTCTGCAAGTTTTTTTTTTTAAGGCATAGCAGTAACTTACAAAATACAAGCTCAGTGTGCCGATAAGTAGAAAAAGCACTCGATGCAAGTATGATGACAAGTTTCAGAAATAAGTGAGATCTCTAAAAGAAAGTGATAAACACAAGAAATACAATAATCATAATTCTATCAACAGTATACACGATCAATCAACTGAACAATGCTTCACACAAACTTTTTGTTGTACGCTTAAATGAGGTTACTCTGTCATTCTGCTATCCCATCAACCACAATAGTGATGCAAGAAAATAGTAAAGAAAGAAGAGAAGGAAAAGAAACATCACACTGGCTCTTAGATACCTGTTGCAAGCATCCTCCTTATCTAACAGAATATGATGTCTAAAAATTAGCAGATAACTAAATATAACCACCTTAACCGGGAATGAGGTTTCAGATCAATAAGTTGCTAACTAGCCTATGCAAGAAAAAACAGTAATCCATCACGGCAAAAGCACTTTAGAGCAAGAGAACCTGAAGCCAAGTGGTACTTCAAAATACAGCAATACAAGTGACGCGCTTTCAAAACAAATCTCAAATTCAAAACCTTCAACAAATGAGCCTCCAGTGATGAGTGATCTTTCATGACACCCGTGATACAAACACCCATTTACCCCACTTTTTTCCCGGACGGGGCCCATCTACCCCACTTTTGGGCCTAGCTGTTCAAGAGAACTATGAAGTATGAAGTATTTGTCCTTATTGCCCCATTATAGATAAAAGAAAACCCTTTAGTCCAAGGCGTATATAAAGAATACACAACTCGCCCCAGATCCCTTGTACCTCTTCCCGTTCAATAATGTATAATTTCACTTGTCACTACCACATAAAAAACAAGAAGCTCAACGAAATTGGATACTTGAACATCAGGATTTCCAGGTCCTATTGCTGTCAAAATCCGAAGTTTAAATGTTAGTAGACCTCTAGCTACCACCAAACCGAGCCTTATGTCCCAATCAATTGGGGTCGGCTACATGAATCCTTTTTCTCCATTGAGCTCTGTCAATGGCCACTTGTTCACTCAAACCCATTAGACTCGTATCTTTGAGCACAACAGCCCCTCCCCGTAGCGTTGTTACCCAAAGCTATCCTATCCGCACTCTTAACCATTGCATATCTCCAGGTCTACGGTAGACATGGCCAAACCACTTTAGCCTATTCTCTCAACTTCTCCTCTATAGGTGCTACACCTACCATCTCACGAACCGTTTCATTTCTAATCCTATCCCAAATAATAAATCAAAGAACAGGATCCAAGGAAAAAAAGGAAATCCCATTGGTGTTGGCTGAGACATCCTGGGTCTCTTGGAGCAGATACACGACTTGGCAGCTGGCCCATTATTTGAGCAATCATTCCCACTATGTTGTCTATAGATGACATCTCCAAGTCCCCAAAGAATGTCCGACCTCCATCACAAGCCATTAGCGGTTCTTGGCAAATGTTTGACGGGGGTTCCATTTTCACTATCACGCTAAGGTTCTTAGATGGTCTATTTTCTCCAATCTCTTATGTAATAAGACTGCAGTACTGCGCATAACTCGTGCCTATTTGCACAACAACAAAATCTTTGAATCAAAACAAGCTAAGCAATTCCAAGAAAATACCCTTTGGTTGGGCCTACAAAGTCCTCAATAGTATTGTAAATAGAGATTAAGATGTCGGCCTGATAGAGGTGAGATGCTTCCTAGTTGGCACATGACACTTGCGTTGTTTCATTGTGAGTTACAATTATCTTTCCTATTTTTCCCTCACCACTAATGATAAAGACTTCTAAAAATATAACATTAGGATTGACACGCTTAAAGGTAAATAGCATAAGGTAAACTACAACCACCAAAACACATGGTACAAGTTAGATGGATCAAGTGGCAGAGTGTTATGGGAGTGTTGTACGAACGTGGGACACCCACAAAGTTGAAGAGGAAATTATATTGTATTGCTCTTAGGTCAGCCATGTTATATGGCACGCGGTGTTGGGCTACTAAGTACTAAGAAACAACATATGAGTAAGACAATGGTAGCAGAAATGATAATGCTGAGATGGATGTATGGTAAGACTTCGGGAGGTAGAATTAGATACCAAACCTTCGTAGAAAGGTAGGGGTAGTACCGATAGAAGATAAGATGACAGAAAATCGATTAAGGCGGTTTGCACATGTCTATTGGAGAACCGTAGATGCGGTAGGATAGCACTAAGGGGAGGCGTAGAACAAGATTGACTTTACTGGCAGTAATTGGAAAGGATTTAGGTTTGTTGTATATCGCATAACATGATGCCATCGACAGAGCTCAATGGACAAAATAGATTCACTTATCCGGCACCAATTAATTGCCACTTAAGGCTTGGTTTGGTTTGATCATACTTGCTCGACGAGGGTGATTTGGCAAGTCAAAGGAAGGAAATTAAAAAATGAAACAGTGGCTAACTTTATTTCTCTCATAAAATGAGTGAGGTGCTTTCAATACCAAGTTAACACAAACTATTAACAACTGAAAGCCGCAAGAGAATTTACTTGCCAAATAGATAATTCTCAAAGGAAAACACTACTTTACCTGCTTAAAGTTTGGAGCAAGACCTAGATGATACAACAAAAGCATAGCATCTAGAAGCTCCTCTTCTTTCAGTGTTGCCGAAGACAAATTACTCTCCATTGGCATGATCCTCATTTGCTGCACTCGCCAATAACCAAACTCGGATTCAGATTGGTCACTTGTGCTGGGTTTCTCTGTTATCTCATTCAGATTTCCTGTACTGCATTCTGTGGCAACATGAGCAGATCTCTCTGGAATAGAGCTAGAATGGCCTTGAGAACCTTTAGCTCTGTAACTGATTAGTTTCTGAGAAATTCTTGAAAAATCAACGTCATAACCAGAGCAACAGCATGGCTTCTGCCTACTAGAATGTGTTACTCTAGTTTCTTCTTCATCCATACATCCTTCCTCCCACCGAATTAGTTCTGCTTCCTGGTCATCACTTACAGGATGACATTTTGCGAGATGACTGAACGATCCTCCAAAACGAGAAATGTCGACTCGATGGGGATCATCTTTGAGAAACAACCCTAGGGGAAAGCTTTGTTGGCCACCCCTGTGCAGGAAACCTACGCCATGTCCCTCATTGGTTCCACATGCTTTCATCCAGCCAGATAGATCTCCCATAGCAAACCCTTCTGACAGAAAATGAAGTATAACTGTGAACAACGAAACAAGAACAGAGTTGCTTGAAACCCCTGGAGGGGGCAGGTTACGATCTGCTCCTCGGTTTTTCAACAGAAGGTTTTGCAAAAATGTCCTAAAAACTGAACCAGGCAACTGAGGAGGCATTGTTGGTGGCATGAACTGCATGACTAAGCAACAAAGGTCCCTGTGCTTCTCCTCAATCTGCAAAGAGAATACATTAGGTCAGTGCCTATGGATACGCATGAAATCACTATCTGAACTCACTAATAACGCCATAAAGCAAACACTCACAATTCTTAAAGAACAAACAACGGATGCACACCATACACATGTCAAACCAATATCTACTAGTAATTTGCAATAGTTACAGATAACTAAGATCTACAGTGGACCAATATGGATTAGAGCACATTGATTGATGACAACCTGTTTGGAAGTGACAAATTTGTATCCCCTGCATTGAAATAACATAATAACTTCAGTAACTCCCTTCTTACCAAATTACAAGGTGAACATGTTCTGTTCGGCTTCAACATCTTTAAACCATAGTTTATACCTAACTTCTGAACATACCTTGCACAGATTAACCTGGAACACGTAAAAAGAAGCGACAGCAAGAAAAATGTCATTGTCAACTAGGTCAAAATGGCATCAAACAATGCAAATTCAGTACAACTAGGTTAGCAAACCTTCACAACATGAATGTGCATCCAGGACACCCACAAGTTCAATAATGATTCACTCAAACAACTAACTAATAAGTAGAGCAAGTTCCACACATAACTGTTACATGAGAAAAACAAAAGACCACAAAAGCATTCCTAACAACAAACCACCTCTTATCAAGAAGAACATGGATCCATAGTCGAATACTGGAACGAATGATGCGGACCATACAAAGAGGTCACGGGTATTTGGTAATTTCATATGGTTGGAAGTTATGGCCTTCTGGACTGGATGGTTCTAAGGCCCAAATTTGGCACATATCCAACTTGGGATATTGGCTTAGACATGGGCTGGATTCTTAAGGAGTGTCTTTTGGGTTTTAGTCAAGTCAAAATATCTATTTAATTTCTAGTCAAAGTCTTTAGAGTTAATTAGTTGATCAAAGAGTCATTTGGTTTTTCCATGTCATTAATGTTAAGTGTAGTCGGAGAGTCAATTAGTTGATCTAAGAGTCATAAGTTTTTCCATGTCATTAATGTAGTCAAAGAGTCTATGTTCAATGTGTCTTTGGAAGTTGAAAGTTAGTTGAAGGTTATTTATGTTAGGAAGTTCTAGAGTCAAGTTGAATGGTTATAAATAAGATTGTAAGCCTTATGGCAAATCATGATTGGATGAATGAAAAATTGAGTAGCTTTCAAGCTATTAGATTGTGTGATGCAATCTTTTCTTTGGTGTGATGTAAAGAGCCCCTAGGTGTGATGCCTAGACCTATCATTCTCTAACCCTTCATCTCGTTCTTCTTACAAATTACTATTCACGTCCACTGTTCACAGCCCCAAAAAAAACAGCCCCTTATCTTTGTGTTTGATTGTACTTAGCCCTATCTCAATCTGTCCTACATCAACGAATTAATATGGAAAAAAAAATAGTGACTGTGAAGTCTGTTTGATTTGTATATAATCCCACTAATTGGAATACGAGCAGAACTTGCGACAATAAATTTTAAGCACACCGTCTGAGAAGCTATAGTTTCTATTCAATTTCTACTTGATCCACACAGTGCTACGTGCCTAATTTGTATAATCACCCATGAGACTTTGACTTAAATGTTACCAGTTCCCCACATCTTTTTCTGCTAATTATTTTCTCAACCCTTTATGGATAGCAATTGGAATGATCGCTCAAAATAATCCAAAGACCACATAGGAATTAAACAAGACAATTGTTTAAGCTATGTAGGTGAACATATTAGGTCACACATAAAGGCATACCTTACAGACTGCTTCAGATAAGGCTGTTGTGGTAAGCATCATGCTATTCTCATGGGATATGTCCTCACATGAACCAGGCCAACAAACAGAAGGCATCAGACGATGAAGATCCTGCTCGTTGGGAGTCTTCCTCGACAGGAATCCTTCAAACAAGAACTCAAAATCTGACGATTTCCACCAGAGCACCATCAATTCATGCCTTCTTAGAATGTGACATGCCAATGCAAGATAGGGATATGACCCCGAGTATGGGCATTCTGTAAGAACAAGTGATGCTGTTTTACAACCACATGAGAGGGCATTCATGATGTGTTCAAACATCGGTGTCGAACTTTGAAATCCTAATAACAGATCAATCACCCTATCCAAACTTGCATAATCATGAGGTGGATGTGCCCCGAAAACTTCCATTAGGAGTGACAGGAGTGGACCCCACCCCATGTACTCTGTGTTCCCCTCTACCGCATCAAGTGCAGAGAAAAACTCCTCGCATATCCCATCAGAGACTGGGTGAAAAAGCTCTTCAACTGGCACAAACCTCTTCAATCTTCTCAATTTCTCAACAGAACTGATTTTTGACCTCTCCACTCGTTGCATCTCCAACAACCTCGATAAGCAATTCAGCAATTTAGTGGCAACGTAGCTTGTAGATGGTGGAGATTGAATTGGAACGAAACCATCAATTGGATATTGAAAGGGGCGGCCACCAAAATTTATCTCACACCGCTCTCCTTGAGAAAGTGAAATGGCAGGATAATATCCTAGTCCAGGTACCATCTTGCGAATTCCACTAAATGCTACTCCAAGTGGGAAACCGTTCCTATAGAATGAGATCTCATCACGGTCCAAATCTATGCAACATCCAATGACATCGCCAACAACCCAAGACTGACCGTAAGGCTCAGCTTCTTTATTCCATTTACGTTCCCTTTTGCCGTCATACGCGTAAGAATCATCAGCATCTCCCACACCCTTATGATCACTGAATGGGCAAGAAACAGTTGCCCATCCAAGCTGTTGAATACCAGAAGTTTCAAGAATCAATTCGTACATCCATTTTCCTTTCCATACACAGAAATTGGCCCTTGCACTACTGAACATAGCATGGCTTTCCAAAAGAAGAGGTGGTTTGACAACTCGAATATCACCACATATGCTCGATTCTTCAATTGCAACAAGGTGTCCACAACCATCACCGGCAGTGAAGGCTCCATCTGAATTTCTGACACCAGTGTCCAAATTCACATGATACTTCAAGAATTCATTCCGTATAATTGATCGAACAAAACTAGAGTCAATTGGAGATGTCAGCGAATTAATTGTTTTGTAAGGGAGGTAGAAAATGTGTTCAAGGGTTCTCTCCACAGACTGGTCGCCAAAATCATTACAATACGAAACTAGACGATTCTTTTGAGAACTCCCTCCCTTCTCCTCATCGTTCAATACCACAGCCAATCCAGAAGAAAGCCCGCCAATACGCAAGCCGTCTTCTGCCATTTGGGAATAAGGCAATGCTGCAACAACCCCAAATTGTATTAAGTTTGAATTAACCGCTATCAAATGCAAAAGAACTTAACTCAAAGCCCTACGAATCAACCACCCTCTTGATCCCAAAGCTTCCAACTTCGCAATACATCCAACTACATACGTGTTATAGACAACTTCATTAGTTCATTGCATTGAAAACCAAACCTTTTCCACGAACTCAAAATACCCAACCAAATAAAATTACAAGCAAAATCGATTCTTCATGACATCGAAGTTCGAACATTACTCATCCAATAATTCAACCGAGTACACAACTCAGCCCTCCATTCTCTTCTAAACCAAAACACCAGCAAACGGCACAGGCCAAAATTATCCCCTTTTCATTCCCGTTTCTCAGTAACACAACACTTCAACCAATTCAAATTACTCATTGACAATTTAGAGGAAACTGATCATTAGACGCAGTATGCCACAAAATCAATAATCGGCCACGTATACATGTAACTATACATACGGAATTACTTACAGGTTGTCCGTTGTCGTGTCATCGTGTGGGAGAGAACTCTGTGATGTTGGAGAGGTAAAGGCGGCGGCCTCAAATTAGGGTTTTGCAGGCTCCATTGGCATATGTACTCCGAGAGATACCTCGAGGGAGAGAGAGAGAGGGGGAGAGAAATTGGGTTTTGCTTGTATGACTATTCGTTTGCCAAAACTTGGGAATGGAAAGGATTACAGGAGATAGACAACCCCAACTGTGTGGGGTTTGCTAAGCTGACCTCCTTTTACTTTTTGAGGTCTGGGCTAAGGGTCACGTGCATATCAAATTTAATTAGGAAAATGATATTGGCACTTCAAAAATTAATGAAGACACTCCAAAAAGTAAAAGAAAGTGGCTTTGAAATTACACTGATATTAGAGTGCTTCCATCAATTTTTGGAGTACCAATAGCATTTTCCAAATTCTAGGAACACACCTACTTTACACCCACACACAGGTGTGGTCCTAGAATAATTGTATCAAATTAATCCATCTTATATATCTGGTTAATGACAGGTCACGTTAGGACTAAAAAATTGATAATAAATTAGTACTTTTTTGCCATCTAATCCCAATAATCGAACTCTGATCAATTATGTGGTAACAAACTCACCCACTAATCGGTCTAAGGTGTTGTTTCTCCTAACTTTTTTTAGGAGATTTTAGGGCTTTATGAGTTTTGTCTTTATTAAAAAAATTTGCATTTTGTTAGTCTTGTGTCAAAATTTCATAGATTATTGATTCGTCTAATCGAGACGAATCGAAAAAAAACTTTTGAGCTTTATTTTGAATATTTTTAAAAATATTTAGGTAAAATTCAAAATTTTATTTTTTCAATTTCTCTTTTCTAGACAAATCAATAATTATACTAATAAAAAATTTGGCACAAAACACAAAAAAAAAAAAAAAAAAGGAATAAGAACAAGAACGCTACCTAGCTCTTCAAGCTGATGCCAAAAAAGGTGACAAACGGACGCGTGTCGAGCGCAGGCTGAAGTGACGTGGCGAATATGCTAAGATGCGCAGATCGGTCAGCGGAACATCCCTTGGGGAAGGGGAAACTTTCGTACAGTTGGCCGCCGTTTGGATGCCGATTTTTGGAGAGATTATTCAGTGTGCTGAGGACCCATCACAATTGTGTGGTAAAAAATGAATTTGCGGATCATGTGGCGGCGTCCCAAGATACATATAGGCTCTTTTAGCTTAACTTTTTTGCTATTTTTTGACATGTCCTTTTTGATTAGTTTCTTGTAAGTTTTTTATATATTCGGGTAACATTTGTACATCATATCCATATCGTTCATGTTGACTATATATTTTGGTTTTTTCGTTGTCTTGCATGAACTTTTTTTTAACTTTGGTTTATAGTCACATTCTTTTGATTGTTCTTATTGAGACGAACGATGTGATGTAAAAATTATGCAAAATGACTTTCATGCCGGAGCCGGCTTTGGGCTAAAGCACGTAAAGCCACCGCTTTAAGCCTCCAAATTTTGACTAATATTGGAGGCCCCAATAATCTAGCCAAATATAAATGTGGGGCCTATATGAAACTAGGTTAATATAGAAGTTTTAAGGGTCCAATTCAAAATAAATTCCAGGTAAAAAGGTCTAAAGACGAGATAATTCAATGTGTTAACAAAAATTTCGCCAAAGGAACTGAGAAAATTCATTTATGTGCTCACTTACTTACTTGAAGGCAAATGATGGTTGTTTTTATAATACATGAATTGCATACAGAATGTCGTTGACTGTTATGGTTCCTTTTGCCTCAACGGAAAATAGTATGGTGAAAAAACTTACTTATGCAAGTCTAGTGAGTGCATTTGCAGCACGAGTATTGCTATATGTACCGATCGACGGCGTAGGGAAATTGTACTGACGGCCGCGCCGGGCCGTCTGCGGCCACCGGACGGCCTATCCGATGCACGAAAAATGGGGTGTTAAGATCAAGCACCCTATACACATCGGATGCCGTTGATTACCGCGTTGGGCCCCTCGTTTTTTTTTTTATAGAATTTTTGGACGGCTCGGATCGGCCGTCCGATGGCCGGAGACGTCCCGGCGCTGCCGTCGGTACGATTTCCCTACGCAGGAGGTCGGTACCTATATCTTTATTGTTTGCAGCGCGCGCACACAAAAAAGGCAAGAAGAGTAATGTTTGAATGATAATTTATGAGTATTGATTTGGGGTATTTTATGCTCTCAAATGCTTGTAATGATTTTCGAAGGTGTTTTTCTCATTGTTATTTCATTTCCAACTATGCAGAGAACATAGAGATTTTAGGGTCCCATTCAAAAAGTTCGCTTTAGGCCTCGTAAATTTCAGAGCCGGCCTTATTTTACCCTCCCTTTCTTTATATCCACACTATCCTTTTTTGTTTTAGTGAAAAAGTATTTACACTTTCAACCTAGAAAATTTAAAAAAAAAAAGTGAATATCAAAAAGGAGAGTGATTATATACCAGTATGATAATAATAATAGAAAACAACCAGAAAGATCAGGTCAATAAATCGACAAGAAGTTAGGCCAAGTAAAGCCTTAGATGTGGAATATACTATAGTGAGTGTGGGGTGAAAAAAAACTTAGGTTCCGTTCTAGAACACCTTCTTGTAAAATAAATACTTATTTTACATTTTTAAACTCAAAAATAATGTAAATGAAAAATAATTTTTTAATTTTTTTTGCACCGTATAAAAGATCTCAAGGAGATCTATCAAACAAGATCCATATGAATAGGAAAATTATTTACGTAAGCACATAATTTTTAACCTTGAAATTACCTTCTTAAAAAATAAGTATTTATTTCACTTTCGGGAACGGGACCAAGGCGAAAGTGTTTCAATTAATTCGTTCGATCATAATATCGTAGGAGTAGTACTTTTCATGATCGGCATGGAATCAAAACGTCATAGTCAACCAAGCTTTATCAAGTTTGATACTTCGTAAAAAAGATAAAATGAAAAACAAAGCTTTATCCTTGAATTTCTAAAAAATGGAAAAAAAAAATCATATTGAACATACAATCAGAGACAAATCCAGGAATATAATCTGGTGGAGGTACCTGTTAATCATAATAGAGAAAATTCATTTTTTTAGTCAACCCTGCACAATATGATCGTACAAAATTAAGGCATACATTACTAATTCCAAAAGTTTATAACGCATACTTAAAGTAAAAATGAACACAAAATCTTTAACAAAATTTTAAAATATGTTTTAAATGAATATCGACAAGTTTTAGAATGATCGAGTTAGTTTTGTTAATAACTTTATTTTAAAATATTTTTCCCAAACGGTTAAAAATCAAGAAAATCAAGAAAAAATAATTCCAAATAGACAAAGCAACAAGTATAAATGTATGATATGGTGAAATTCAGGAATAAAACTAATTATGTATGTGTATTTTTTAAATATATGCAAATGTGTATGTTTATTGTGACGACCCTAATCTTTACATTGCCTCAAAATAAATATATCTCCAATAATTACAAGCCCTCAAGATAAATATACATGGTGAGCCTAAAAACCTCCAAAATGATACAGATTTTCTAAACAATCTCTAAAACTAAAACCTTTGAATATTCCAACTCGGGTCTCCACTAACTTTCTCTGCACCTGAAAAATATAAAACACCCGGGTATTATATGCAATACGAGGACAATAAATATGGCTAGCATTAAGAATATGCTCAATAAACGAGGATAACAAATCAAATAGGATCATTCTGAACGTTTTTCATTTGTAGCTTCATACCCGGCTCATCTCAGTAACATGCCAAACAGCACCCAGGTCTAAATTCTGTATTGGGCATTTGGGCCCCGTAAAAATTCTGGACTCCTTGTAGGGCGTAGGGTAGTCAATCGTACATATTTCATAACTCTGTGACCCGGTAGGATTGCACATGTACCAATCTGTTTCATGGCTTTCAACAAAATATTTCCTTTATGTCACGATACAAGAAGTGACAATAATCGAGTCAATAAGCGTAAAGATTAAATGAGTACAAATATAAGAGAATCAAAAACACTATTTGCAAAGAGAAATGACAAATAGTATTGCACACCACCCGACACCTCAAATTGCGATCGTGGTCGTTAAACATGTTGAAGTGACTCATGTCTACATCCACCAAGTTGCTCCACGTCCTCCATCAGTTCTTCAAGTCTCAAGCACACCACAACACCTCATGCTCTACACATTGACATTGCACAAGGCACCGAATGCCTTTTTTTTTTTTCTCCCTTGTCTAAATACCCAACTCAAGTAAAATTACTATTTAGAAAAATATGGGATGCTACATTTATAAATTAGCACACTTTTTCAATTATGCTAATTTATATAAAAATATAAAAAATATTATTTTAATTTCGAATGGAAACACGCGTTCGAATGAGGGCACGTGTCCCCGTGTGACCCCTTTGGATCGGTCCCTGTCAATACAACTATGTTTTCTTTTTGTTTTTTTTTTGGTTATCGGAAACTTGGATCCATTTAATTGATTGTCACGTGAATCACGTTTCAACTTTCACCATCATATTTGGTTTTCCAGATGGAAGTTCAGCCTCATATTATAAAATTTAAAAGGGATGACAAGTTCAGCCTCATTTTTTTAGGATTTTTTGACACAGTATTTTTCGTTATTTTATCTTTATTTTTATTAAATTTAGATCAAATTTTTATATCACATCGTTTGTTGCAATGAGAGGATCAAATTTTTATATCACATCATTTGTTGCAATGAGAGGAACTGGAAAAATATAGACTATAGTTGAAAAAGTTTGTATAAGAGGGGAAAAAACTCCCAAAAAGACTTGACTTTTTAGAAAGACTGTATTTTTCGCCGATGCTTCCAATTTCTCTCATCAGAAAATACGATATGGCATAAAAAATTTGATCCAAATAAAAGTAAAAAGTAAAAGAAAACAACAACAAAATTGTGCTAAAAACTTCTTTTAAAAGTTAGGCCAAAGGGGAGGAATGACAAATGACAATCATATGTATTGCAGCATTATTGTGAGAAGTGACAATCAAGTTTGAATCCAAAAAAGGCATTAATCACTTGGCTAGCTCATTGAGCATACGATCCTTTCTTCAAAGTTACAGTCTTACAAAATCAAGACGGTCTAATTTGATGATAGAAACTGTTTGTGTTTTAGAACTCATCAAGGACTTTGATCATGTCAAATATCATGTTATCGATCGGATATCAAAATGTTCACATGCATTTATGTTGATGGATAAAGAATCCATTGTTATGTATGATCAACATAACTTTATTCCGAAAGCATAGTATCCAATAACCGTAGGGGCAAAACTAGTTGGGGGTGGGCGTGGCACGGGCCAGTCCCAATTTCAAAAGAAGTTTTATTTTAATTACTCTAATGGCTGATTAGGTACCTTCCAGATATTCAAACAAATTGATTTTTCATACAACTGATGAAATGATAATAATTTAATAGATGAATAGTCCAGATCATAAAAAAATATCTCAATAACTTTCACTGAAAGACCATAGGAGAATTGAATCGAGCCTTTTATCTTTATTTTAATAAAGTAAAGTCCAAGACAAAACCTTACTTGGTAACTTAAACCTTTCTCTTCATAATTTCGCACCAAATAAACAACAATAGCATTGAACTCTCGTTAAAGTGTCACTCCGAAACTGAAATTCTGGCTTCACCATCTGCTAGTGGATATTCGATTACCATGATTCAAGCTTCGTGGGACTCACAAAATTGTTGCCTTTTCCTCACTAAATGAGGCAGACTATGTGAGACCCACATTAATAAATGTAAAATAGTATAACAGTATTGAGACCCACTTAGCATATAATTTAAGCTTTGTGAGACTCGTAATATATTACTGTAGATTATTACATCGTGCATAATAGTGTTGGATCCATGTATAATTTGGTGGTCACTATAAAGAAACCGAAGGAAACAATCAAGAAGATTAATAATGTAGGAAATTGAATACAACGTTAAAATATAGATGCAAAGTGACTCAGGTTGAGATTAAATAGATTTAAGAGAGTGAAAAAATTTCAAAAAAAAATTGATAGTGAAAAAACTGAAGGACAAGGAGCAGTTTTTATAGGCAAAAGTGTAAAAGGATTAAAATAAATACTAATAATTAGTTTTTTTTGTTTCAAACAACAACATCTTGTCTTGTTTCACTTTCACTTTAAAAAAAATATGGTTACTAACATTTTCTACTATTTCACTTTCGGTTTAATAATAAAGGTAACATTTTGCTTCAGCAAAAAGTAAATGCAAACCCAACATTAAAAAAGAAAAGAAAAAGATAAATACAAAAAGAATACTCCTATGGTCTTTGAAGTTTATGGGAGGTAACAAGCTTGTAGAGAGAGAGAATGTGGATTTGAAAATTGGGTTAAACTAGATTGGTGTTTGCTAGAACACCTAAAATCTATATATACAAATAAAATAAAAAAACAGTACAAATTTGGTGTTTGTTACCTCTTCTGGAGATGTTCTATTAGGCCTCGTTTCAGAATGGATTTGAAGTTCTTATTTTTTAAGAAGGTAATTTCAAGCTCAAAATTTTATGGACTTATTGAAATCTAAAAATATGCAATATGGATCTTTTTTGACAGATCTCGATGAGATCTTTTATACGATACAAAAAAAATTGAAAATTTATTTTTCATTTGCATTATTTTTAAGTTTGAAAATGTGAAATAAACTGCTTAAGTATTTTTTAAGAAAATTTCTGGAACGGGCTCTAACTCTTTTCGTGGAGTTTTTTGTTCCGTTGAAAGAGGACCCATCAAATCAAACCTTTAAACGACTAGCTATATATAGCTTCATAGGATTCTTCTTAAGGTCGGTAGCACCCAAAAAAAAAAAAAAGAGTTTACTTTTGGCTGCGCACCAAGAGATTCTGCTACTGTATTTGACGCTTCTGCAAATGGAAGTCACCCAAGGTGCTCAATCTCACTGCGCAATTCCAATGGAGCATAGCCAAATATGGCTTTTGATTTGGTCCCATTCCCATTAGTGTTACTTTAAGAACAGAGAGAAGTAACAAGATTCACTTCAAGCAGGTTTCTTTGTCTCCAGAAGTTTTTGGGTGCAAATAGGGTATAGTCTACGTGGTACCCGAACGCGCATTCGAGGTATCCAAACGTGCTTTCTACGGCCAGGATTTTAGAGAGAAAGAAAGAGGAGGGAGAGTGGTTGATTGAAGGAGAGAGATGATCAGCTCAACTCATGTGGATGACAAATGGCAACGGGTCTTTGGTGGTAAGAAATGGGCTGGCTAGTCAAGTTAAGCTCATTTGGCCAGCCCATTTCTGGGTCTTTCTCACGTTCAATTGCAACTTTTATCGAATCTAATTTCACTCACTTATCTCAATATAATTGTGTTTTCGAAATTATTCTAATGGTTCAACATAAGTTTTGGTATGGTTGTTATTCTTAACGAGCTCTACAAAATAAATAGTTCTAATTATTAAAGAGACTCCGGAAAAAGCACACAAAATGTGCTTAACTGGACGACCTTGTCCATTGGACAGGAGATGATCTATTTTCCATATTATAGGGCTTGGGCTCTAACTATTCTCCCTTGAAAAAAAGATCCATTGAATCGATTAGTAATTGATGAAAGCATTCAATTCTTGGTCAAAAATCTCTAGGACTAAAAGTTTGAACCGAGACAAATGTTTCAATTAGGTTTCTCTGTATGTTGGATGTAGGTCTCACACAATGTGTGTAATGTTCATCTACTTTCTTAGGGTTGTTTCACATAGCCTTTTTTTTGGGGGATTTTTGACTTTTGTCTTTATTTAAATTTTTTTTCTCATTTGTTAGTTTTGTGTCAAATTTTTGTTGATTATCGGTTTATCTCGATGAGAGAAATTGAAAAAGTAAAAAACTATGACTCTGACCCAAAAATAATATGGGAAACATCTAAGATAAATCCCAAAAATTTCGGAAAGCTGGGCTCCAGCTTTTTGGACTTTTTCTTAGATACTCCTATTTCATAAAATATTAGGGTAAAAGTCATAATTGTTTACTTTTCAATTCTTCTCGTCAAGACAAACCAATAACTTACAAAAAAAAAAAATTGACTCAAAACTATCAAATGAGATTTTTTTTTTTGAATAAAGACAGAAAACCCTAAAAACTAAGTGGAACAAGCCCTTAAGTAAGCAAACAAAATTAATAAATTATCAATTAACGATTTGTCATCTGAAGTTTTGAACAGAGTGATACTACAACACTTGGAATTTTTTTGTGTATGTGTTCAAACCAGGGCTAGACAAATAGCCTTCAGCCCAAACATGAACCCGGGCTTGATATTTACTCATGTTTAGCCCAGCCCAGTATTAAACAAATCAGCATTGGCAGTGTTTGGGCAAAGACAAATACTCACAGAGTGTACCCAGCCCAACCCATGCATGCACCCTCTACATTCGTGTTGGATTCGAGTTGTGTTAACGTGTCGTGTCTGTAACTCGCGCCCCTAGTACCGCACATGAACGCAGTGGATTCAAACATGTTGCTTTAAAACGGAATTGAGTTGGGGTGTAGGTAGTGTCAAGAAAATCTATAACCTAAAATTGATGAACGCAAGTCTCATTATACGCGAGTAAAAAAGAGATTTGAGCTCATGTTTCTTTATTACCAAACGAAATGGGGCGAATCCTCACAACCTAGGCTCAGTTTGGATGACCAGAATCTTCAGTAGGATTAGAAATGTGATTACTAGGAATCAAATTCCTAGGAATTTTATTGAGTGGAAATAAAAATATGATTATTAGGAATGAAATTCCTAGGAATACAATACTTGAAATAATTTCACTTCAGTGTTTGGATTAATTCAGTAATTTTATGCAGGAATCAATTATTTTGGAAATTTAGCAAAGTCAATATTTCCTTTTTTTATTGATTGAGTCAGGAATTTAAGATTCCCATGGGGTAAGGGTGGAATCAGATTATCACTCAATCTGGTAATGTGAACTTCAAAAAGGGAAAAGATTTTTTCATTCCTGATAGTTATTTACAACATCGGTGGATAGTAGCATACTCTGGATCGAAATTGTAAAATCCTGATTTTTTGTTAATAAGATTAATAGGGTTAATTTAACTATTGGTGGGAAAAAAATACATAAAAATTATTTAAACTATCCTATTATTTTGAAACTAACTACTCCCATTTATCTCTCTCCACTCCCTACAAATTCTCCCTACAATATCTCTTCCTCCTATTTTCCCAACGTTAAATCCCTTTCTCCCTCACTCTCGGTTTGTATCTCTCCCTCTCTCTCTCTCTCTGCATCTTCCTTACGGATTATCTCTTCTCCTCGCATGCAGAATTTTCTTCCTTCAGTGACGTTTGATCTCCCGTGTTTGCGAACTTCCGTTACCGTGCTAGAATTGTCAACAAAAAGGTAGGACTACCAAAACCTAACTTTTATTAGACTTTACTACTTACGTGTTTTCGTGTATTAATTATATCGTGAAGAGAAGTGGGAGATGATTAATTAGTAAATATATAGTGGGGATTTGAATGGGTAATGAACCGTTTGCATGTGAGAGTTCGAAACATCGTGAAAACAGTTAACTTGCACGCTATTCTGTTTGATAAATTTCGGACCTTTTGAGTTGGATTCAGGAAAAACCTATAACACAAAAAGTTGTAGATCTCAAAAAATTAAGCAGTTTCAATATAAAATGTATCTAAATCAGAGTTCGGGAGAATTAGTTATGATTTTTGGAAGTTCAATTGTAGTGCTGTCTCGAGACAGATTAGTCATGCTGCTTCGGGCCCATTTTTACCCCGTTAGACGATGGATTTGGAGTTTTAGTAAAACATGGAAGTTGTAGATAATTTAATTCTAAGGGACTTTTATACATAAAATTGTCTCAAACAGAGGTCGGTAGAATTTAATACAAGTTTTTGAAGTTGACTGAACTGTGCAGATTCGGGACAGATTATTTTTTACTTCAATTTGTTTTGACCCCGCTTAAGGTGATAACTAGACTTTGCATAAAACAGAAATTTTGTTTCAAATTTGATTATCTATATCCCTGTCAAATTTTGTGATTTATAGAGTTAATTTGCTATTTTTAGTGGGCTAAAGTTGATAAGTCACTTTTAGCTTCCGTGAAAATCGATCACTTGTTATTGTTTCCTACTTGATAAACTGTTGGACTTACATGATATTGGTACCCACGTGATATGCATGAATCCCATATTATTGAGACTGTTATGTTGACTTATTAATTAAGATAGTGGATACATTTTGTGATTGTATGGGTTGGGACGTTCCTATTCGGTATGGGTCTTGAGCCAATTATCGCGAATATTCCCAGAGGTTTCGCTAGCCTAAAGGATTGTTTATTCGTGGATGGGAACCGATGCCGAATAGTGAGATGGTTTGAATTGGGTTATCCGGTATGGGTCTTGAGCCAATTATCGCAAATATTCCCACAGACATGGTTGGCCTAACGAATTGTCTATTTGTGGATGGGAACCAATGCCGAATAACGTGGTGGAATGACTTGAGATTACTAATTAAATTGTGGGTTGTGAACCCTAAGAATTGAGATTAAAATGGTGAAATCGAATGTGTTGGATCTTAAAGAAATGAAATTATCTAATTGCGATGTTATTGCTTAGATTATTGTTCTTCGCACTTATGTGTTATAAAATGTTCTTACTTGATGCATGAGTAAATTTTAGTAAATGGCTGGCTTTGGGTACCCTACTGAGTGTTTATCGCTCATGGTGCTTCTTTTTGTGGCCTTGCCATTTTACGCCAGGTATTGAGGGTAACGAATGATACAATGAGCCACCTGCAGAATACGAGGCGACAGAACAAGATGGAGATGGATTGTTGGAGCCATGGCTCTACCTGTAGATCGTCGCTAGCTCTGTATTTTCAGCATTAACAAATGTTCTTAACTTGTCCTTGGCGGGTATTAATTATCAAAACACGTCATGGGCCGTCATTT
>JAOTQK010000002.1:17238422-17249004 GCA_025642025.1 Rhododendron ferrugineum
TTGGAAAACGATGTTTGGTATTGGACACCCAAAGGTGAAGTTCACAAGATCCTCCCGTAATAGGCTGATAGATTCATTGGTACCTGTTTTATTCTCAAACGTTCAAATCAACCATTCTGGACCCAGGGGTGCTGTAGTGTACCCCTGCACTACACTAGTGCGATCAATCCGTTCGTCCGTCTCGGTAATGGACGACTCGGATTTGAACAGTGGAGCCTACAAATTCTAGCCTCCATTGTTCGGATGAAATGACTGAAAGTACAACAACAATTATTCTCGCTACTTTACTTTATCTTTATTTCACTTCACACTTATTACATACAATACTCCAAACAGTAGAGTAACAGGCTGGCGTTAATCTAAGTAGTACTGAGAATTATCCGAGTCATACTGTCTGAAGTTGTTTGTCCGTTGTAATATAAAGTGTTTGCATTTGTATTTGTCCGTTGCTTGTAACTTTCCAGGGTGTAATAATGTGTCGTAATGTCCAGCTATGTAACAGTGACCTTCTAAAAATTTGCCTCGCTTGGGAGATTCACAAGAACCCCTGCCCTGAACAAAGGTTGTGGATACAAAATCTAAAACTTGAATCAAGCATCACAATCAACTTGTGTAAATAGTTAGAGCAGGGAAAGGTGATTTTTCGTTCATTGTTAAAGAAACAATCGTCAATTCTAAATTGTCTATCAATATGTCCAGTTTCCTCGTCATTGTCTTTTCAAATGTTGCAGTTTTTCTTTTGCTAACATTTTTTTCTCTCTTTGTTTTGTTCAAAAAAACATAAAGGCATGTTTCACCACAAGAGTTGCTCTCATCCTCCTGCTTCCATGATCCCCATTGGTTTCTACCTAGGCGTTTGATTTTCTGGAACTGTTGCGGGAGGAGTTCATGAACCTGTTCTTGGACTACAATTGTTGGGGTACTAAAAACAAACCATGTCCTGCACCAGTTCCTGAGTCCCTGGAACAAGGAGTACAATGTGGATTGAGATGCAGAAAGCCCCACATTACACGCAAATGGAGCGTGGAATTCCATGTTCTGCATGAAGTATGGCGATCCTTACTCTGGAAGTGAAATTTTCATCATTAACGACAAGAATCTTTATCATAAACAATCGAAGACCCATCATTTTTCCATATATAATAACTAGAATTAGAACGTAAACAGCCAAAATTTATGTAGCAAAGTACTATAATTCATGAAATGTTCTGAATAACTCAAGTCCAAGATGATTATAAACACTCAAGGTTGATCTGCCTCTCATTTCACTAAAGCACAACACCAAAACTTCTAAGATCTTCCATCCATCTCAGCCAGCACAAAACTTGAACTTCTTAGTTGGGGAATAACCTTCCGCGGGATACCTATTGAAACCATCAGTGTCTTCTTTGCTTAGCTCGTTTCCAGGACTGCTTACCTCTTATCTTCCATTTATCAACTCCAGCAGGACGGTTTTGTTCATTAATCTCTCGAACCTTGCGCTTTCTGCAAAAGGCGGATCAACAAGATGAGAAATAAGCAGCACCGCAAACAAACTAGAGGGTCTTCAACAGAAATTACTCGCTAGCGAAGTAAAGCCTAATCAGCCATTCCCTTGTTGTTTGCTTTGGTTTTTGCGTTGTGTTAATTAATTAGCTTATTGGGAAAAAAAGCCTAATCAGCCAAAACTTATAGGAGGTGTTTTTAGTCATTAATTATACATAGCCTCTCCATAAACAAGCATGTCGTCCAAAGAAACTTTCAGTCACAGTTTGTACAGATGTACATTTAATCATGCATTTCTTAGTTTCCTTTCTAACACACTGGACACGCCATCTAGTACCAGCATGAAAATACAAGGAAAAGAGGAAATGTCCATTATGCTGCCCCACCTGTACTGCCCAAGGGTTTGATCAGAAAGTAGCTCATCAGCAAGGGTAGCTTTCCTCTCCTTCTTTGTAAGTCTACCTGTGTAGAAGTCTGATGCTGTCTCTATGACCGTGCCCACCTAATTAATTATGAAAAAGACAAATATTACAATTTGCAACACTTAATCAAGTGAGATTAATCTAAGGCATTGGAAAGGAATACAAATGGCGAAGTAGACAGATGCTCATTGCTCATTTGCAATACCAAGGACTTGCCTGGAAATACTTGGGAAGAGTTTTTAATTTTGAATCACCCTTCTTGTAGTGCCTCTTCGGATCAAGTACACTCCTCAACTGAAACCAATGTAAACCGGCAATCCAACTGAAACAAATGGTAACATGACCATGTTCAGAAGGCAAAGTCAGGAACAATCCAAATTGATATACACAGTAGAAATGTAACCTTGATCAAATCCAGCCAAATTATGCTTACCAGGTAGTTTACTTATCATGTATTAACAACTGAAAAGGGAAAAATGACTTGGGAAATTATGACACCTACTCAAGTTGCTTTAGAACGTGAATCGGTCCAAAGATGATTACTGAGAATTTCAGCAGTGGGGAGTAGTGTCAATTAGAACAGGGACTACCTATCACAGGAAAATGACACACTATACCTGCAATAGTTCACCTTGTGAGCAAGAAAGGTTCATTTAAACATGGCTAACAAAAGACTTCTAAGAATGCAGCGAACTATTTAGTATTATGTTGGCCTACATGTGTTACAGCCAGTTGTTACCTAAAATGTGGCTCGCTTTATATGCCGAGCAGAATTAATTGGGTAGAGTCGGTAGACTACACTACAAATCATGTAAAACGTTCTATCTTAGTCAAGAGCTCTTTTACAAATAATGAGATGGTTAATGAAACATGCAGTGCATTTCTACCTTCTTTTTAAGCTCCCATCAACCCGCATTGACCATGTGTCAATTCAGTCTGTTTTTGACCATTTTCGCCGCCAAACCTAACCAGTTGGTTCATAGAGTTTCTCAACCAAAGCCAACCGACGAAAGGGGTACACTGTACGGTTCGGTGGGAAGTTTAAAGGATTTCGACCAAAATTGCGGAGTGGAAGAGTGAGAGGATGCCTATTTTCTGCATTTGCGATCTGGTTTTCTACGTAGAGGACAATGGCTAGCTCAGAGTTGAATTGCACCGGAAGCAGCCATGGCGTTGAGTTGTCAAGGGTTTGATAGGTTCTGCTAGGAAGTGCGGCATATGGGAAGCGGGAACAAACAACTGTCAGATGCTAGCGTTGTTTTCTACACTAGAACTATAATCTGCAAAGTGGGGGATGAGATGGACGGCTAGGATTAAGGGGTGACATGTATCAAGTATTAACTAGTTCCTTAATTCCTCGGTTAATTTTTTGTTGACACCGAAACTGAACCAAACTTCAGATTTTTAGAAACATTTAAACCTAACCGAATTGAAAACCCTGATAAAACCGACGGGATTTGTTAAAAAATGATCAGTTCGGTTCGGTTGGTTGGGTTTCTGGGTTAAACTTGTTACACGGTCTTGGGTAGAACTCACCCCAAAAACTAGCTATTAAAGTGAGGGTGCCCTCACGCTTATATTCTTCTTATTACTTTGATACCCAAGCGATGTGGGACTTCGCTTTACAACCTCCCTCACGCCCAACGTGCTCACTCGGCAGCACCTGCCGCGTGCAGGCCAGGGACACGCACCCTACCCATCCTTGGCATACCCGGCTTTAATACCATGTTACACGGTCTTGGGTAAAACTCACCCCAAAAGCTAGCTGAACTGTGAGAGATGCAAAGAGATGCAGAGAGGTGCGTCGGGGAAGAAGAGAAGAAGATACGATAGCCTAGGAAGGCTCTGATACCATGATACTTCAGAGAACAAAAACCCTACGTATTGTATTGCTGAACTTAACATGGTATCAGAGCTCAAGTTGCAAGAGGTCTAGGGTTCAAGTCTCTCCGTCTGCATTTGTTCCCTGGTTGCATTATGCTTCTCCCCTTCGTATTTTGTTTCCTTCTGTCTATGAAAATTTGCATCTCCACGTGCAAGACAGGATTGCACGTGAGGGACGATGTTAGATAAGCTTGATATACATTGTTAGGACCATTTCCTAACAGCTTAAGCTTTTGGGAGAGTTGGTAACTTAACAAAACTTTCATCCCTTATTGTAAAGACAAGATCTTATGCATGCTTCCCATGTAAGTTGAGCAACAAATGCGTTTTTGCCCATTGGTTTAGATCTTCTCTGGTCGAAGATGGACTCTTCCTGAATGTTATCCTATTACATTCCATTATATCCTATAAGGAGTGAGTAGACACCCCAATCTGGACTTCCGGATTGCTTTGCTTTACTCTTTCTTTTTTGGTTTTGGTTTTTAATTCCCCTATGATGAAACGGGTCGAGAACACCCCAGGCATGTCGAGTGGTTGATCTTTGAGCGTTTGGTAACCAATAGGTTCTCCCAGAACCCTACTGTCGCTGGTTCACACTTGGCGCGGGCGAGTATGGTGCCATGTGTCAGTCATCGGTCATGTTGGACCCTTGACCAAGGCAAGTGGCACGTTGACTTGCACACGTAGGTCCACAACTGGCGCGCGCTGGTCAAAGCTGTGTCAAATCACCTTTATACAACCTGCAGTTGCCATGATCAGGGGTCAATAGCACAGTAGAACCTTCTATTTCATCTGAAAAGCAGTATCCGGACAGGGGGTGTCTACATCCCACCCATCACCTTTCCCCTCTCATCCAATGAGAGGGAGACTTTGGGGTCAAGCTGCCAGCTTTTCATAGCTGGTAGTTGCCCTCCTTCTCACCCTTTCAACCCTCTATATATATCTCCCATACATACAATATGGGGTGACCACCAAAAAGTTACCAAAAAAGGCAAGAAAGTGACAAAAGAACAAGGAAGAACACAAAGAGATCAAACAACACACCACCAGTTCCTCACTTACCAACACTCAACCACCCCTCAAGCAACACCAATCAACCCTCAAACCTCAAGTTCAACCACTTTTCAAACCTAAAATCAAGGTATAAACACCTTCGTCCATTATGTTCTGATCCCTGAGGGGGGCTGGCATGGCAAAGGTTGGTAATCACTACCAGTTCTGAGCCCTAAGGCTAACAAGGTTTCAAAAACCATGTCACAGGGGACATGCGCGCGCAGATCCTTAGCTCGCGCGCGCCACTCTGTTGTTGCGCGCGCTGATCTTGAGTGGGGATAGGAACCCTGTTCTATGTTTTATTTCTTTCCATTTATCACACTGAGCATGTCTAACAACCAGTTTACTGCTTTTGTATTCAAGTACTAGCCTGTTAATTAGTTTCCTTTTGGAAATTGATATTTCGCGCTCCACTTTGTTTATGAAGTTACTAATAACTTCACATTAAAATTGGAGCGCCATCAGTAAAAAGTGGAGAGCAAAAATCAGTTTCTTTTCCATTTCTGTATTATTGGAATACCCCTAGGGGTTTTCTGGACATGTCCCAGAACCTAGGTCATGCAAAACCAAACAGTCAAACACTTGGAAAGCTGGCTAGAACCTGCGAGCGCTGGTTGCGTACTTACGCGCGCTGGTTTAGAACTATCCAGTGAGTGGCCTTTGCATGGGTAACTTGGCTTTTGGCCACCATTTGTCCCCACACTATTTATTGGGTGTATTTACTGTTTTATTTGCTGTTTAGTCTAGTTCCTTGTCAATATCTGTATATTAAACTGCGTGGTTTGTCTTGGCCGTTCCAGAGCCCAGAGGGATATAAGCAAGAAGCTGTAGGATAGAGCACATTTGCGCGCGCTAATATGGGATTGGCGTGCGCAGGTTTGAACTGCATGCAGTGATCCGTGTGGTTGAATCAGTGCATGTGAGTTCTTTCCTGAGAACGTCATTCCAAGACAGTGCCCTCAAATCTGTTTTATTCAAAAGAACTTGCTCTTATTCTATTTACTGTTCTAAATAAAGCATGTTGTCTATCATCGCCTACAAACGTGTTACAGTCTTAATTCCCTTTAAACTGTTCTCCCGCCCCCTAAATGGCTAAAACTTGATTAATGAATTGGAATCATAGTCATCTTTTGCAAATGCTCAAGTAAAGACCGATTTCCGGATTGAGCGAGAGGGGTGCCTTAAAAACCTTCCCTTTTCGTAACCTGGCTCCCGAACCAAAGAATTATGGTGACGACAGACTGGGAACAAGCCTTTTTCAAATAAAAAACACAAAGTTACGTTTTAAGTTCCGTTCCTCGGGTGGTGAACCTTCAAACCCGAGTGGCAACTCTGAATCGAGTGTCTCGCCCGAGGCGCTCGTCCATTTTTTTGGGTGGCGTGCCCACACAGTGGTGAACCTAGAAATTCAATATAGTGGGGGCACATGTTCCTAATCATCATTAAGAAGAAATCTTAATCAACAACCCTAATGCATAGAGGGCCCACAGGTTTATCAAATACGGAATAAAAAGTAGTCCTTATAATTTATTTAAGGGAAATTTATATAAATAGTCCTCCTAGTTTCACCCGAATTTCATTTTCGTCCTTCAATTATCAATTGCAACTCTTTTGATCTTCAAGTTTCGTTTTCGTACCAAGTTGGTCCAATTGATAACGTTTGTCAGTCAAACTGGACGGAAAAAATCAGATTAAGGGCAGACGTTATCAATCAGATCAACTTGGTACGAACTACAACATCCAAACTGCCATCAATCTGATTTTTTCTGTCCAGTTTGGCTGACAAAAGTTATCAATTGGACTAATTTGGTACAAAAACCAAATTTGAAGGTCAAAAAAGTTATAATTGATACTTGAGGGACGAAAATGAGACTCGAATGAAACTAGGAGGATCATTTACATAAATTTCCCTTTATTTAAACAAAGGCATGGAAAGCCAAAATCTACCAATCAAGATACATTATAGCTCCTCATTCAAGATCATAAGCATCAATTTTAAGTTACAATAATCATTATAGAATGTAATCAGCAGCCCATAGATATGTTCATACGTATATGTGTCGTGTGTGTGTAAAATATGTACATAGAAAAGACACATTTATAGAGAGCGGTAGAGTGCGTGAGAGAGAAAATCCGTGGATTGTGGTGCGTAGTGGTGTACTGCGGCCAGAGGTTGGTTGTGGCGGTGCAAGAATTCCTTCCGTGGGAAAAAGTGATTCTCTAAGACTCTTCTTGACTGATAAAGGATAACTGTTACAAGGGGAAAAAATCAAAAATTGAATTTGACTACCATGCCATGGAACAAAAACGTGCCATGTTCCAGAGTAGAGTGGATACTAACTTCGGCTTAGGCAGGGTCTAATTGCAAGATGCTAAAGCGGGTAAAGATGGGATTTTTCTGCAATGGAATCTTGATTTCTAATTGTGATATTGGAGTAAGCGATGACCTAGCAGGTGCAGCTGAAATCAATACGATAGCGTGATGATTCCTAATGGCCAAAATGGATTCCCATTTGATTATCATTGTAGAATTGCAGTAAATTGATATCATATAACCCGAAAACAAGCAAAAACCGTAAGAGGGAGGGTGTTGGTGCAGTCAGATAGTTTGTAGAAGCAAAAACAACATGATTAGCCCACAACATAAACAATGAGAGTGCACCTTTAGAAGCTGCATATCTTTCTTTAACTCCGGGGTGATAGTTGGGGCAGGCATGTCAAACCTAAATTATGAAAAATAACACAAACCAATAATTAAAAGGAAGGAGAAGGTCAATAGCAGAGTTTGGGATGATCTCGATAAGCAAGGAATTACCAATTCTTTCCAGCTGTATCTTTGACTTGCTTCCTCATTAGTTTGTTCAACTTTTTAGCGTTGTTAGGAGGAAGGAACATGCCATCAACAAGCTCTGTAGTAGGCCTATACACTGCAACACTTTCGGGCAAAGGTAGAGATCTAGCGGATCCATTTTTTGTCACAGACAGGAGCAGAGGGAGCTTCGGTTCCCACGAAACTGGCTTTCTTTCAGCTGCTTCAGCCATTCGAAGCCCTGGAGAGAGAGAGAGGGAGAACTCACCGGTCAGGGTTTCGGGTTTCGACGTTGGAGTGTAACAAGAAAAAGAAACAATGCTATTGTGGGTAGGGCTGTCCACGGGCTTTCAGCTGCTTCATCAAATTTCTCATGATTGGTGATCACACCAGTGTCCAATCTCATCCATTTTTATGTGAAACACTTATTTATAACCTTTTTTCCTTTTTGTAAAAGTTAAACACGCACACGAATAAGATAGCATCTCGTTCTTCCTACGAACAAACATCACACAGATTCAATAATTTTACGAGCCTGATAATTTGTTTTTGATGCATCTCCACCCCTTACTCAAATTTTAACTCAAATTTGAGTAAAAGCTTCATATCAAATGAAGCAATCCAATGGGCAAATGCATATCTAGGCATAAATTTGAGTAAATGTTTTATTAATGGCATAGTTGTGAATTTGAGGGGAGAAAATATCCTTCAAAATTTGAGTAAGGATTTGGTTCAAACCAAATTTGGTGAAAATTTTGAGTAAAACTCAAATTTGGTATGAGTTTGAGTAAGGAGTGGAGTGGTGTTTTGGGTGACTTTCACTCAAATTTCTGTTTGAGTTCAAATTTGAGTAAGGGACGGAGATGGTCTTTAGGAAACTAATTTTCACCAGCTACAGGGTGATACCGGTCAGGTTCGATTAGGTTTTTGGATTTTTTGGACCAAATGGATATTCGGTTTGGGAAATATGTAACCGGAACCGCCGGTCCGGTTTCAGTCGGTTTGGCCGGTTTGCCATTTTGGGCCAAGCCCTAGGGCTAAACCGTAATCTGCGAGGGAGAGGGAAAGATACAGAAGTACAGAACTGTAATCTGAGAGAGAGAGAGAGAGACTCACCTTGTGTTTGTTCACGGTTCGTGCCTCACGGTAGTTCACGGTGGTGACTGGTTGTAAATCGCCTCTCACCCTGTGGATGTTGCAGAATGCCAGAGAGAGAGAGAGAGAGAATCACTCACTGTTGATCGCCATCGCGGTGAAGTAAAGTCGGCGTGAAAAATTATGAGAGAAAATTTCATAATAGCACCTGATCTTAACAAAATATCACATAAACACCTGACATATTAATAAGCTCATCAATTAAACCCCTCCCGTTACACTCCGTCTAAAAAGAAACGGAAGGGGTGACAAAACTTCTAGGAGGCGTTTTCAGTCCATTAATTTACGACATAGCCTCTCCATGATCAAGCATGTCGTTCTAAGAAACTTTCAGTCCCAGTTTCCAGTTTCCGCACAGATGTACATTTGAAGTAAAAGACCCCATTCTAAGCAAACTACTTTTTCGACTTTTTGTATTTTTGTTCTTATTTGAATTTTTTTCTAGTTTTACATCAAATTTTCTTGACTTTTTGATTCGTCTCGGCGAGACAAATTGGAAAAGTAAATTTTTTTAACTTTTATCTAAATATTTTGGGAAATAACCACTTTTATATTTGGGTAAAAGAAAAAATTTTACTTTTCTAATTTGTCTCGTCGAGATGAATAAAAAAGTAAAAATTTGGTGCAAAACGGACCAACGCAAAAAAAAATTCAATAAAGACAAAAAATACTAAAAGAAAAAGTTCTTAGCAGAACGGGATCTTAATCATGCATTTCTCATTTCCTTTCTAGTACGGAAAAGCGGAAATGTCCGTTATTCTGCCTCACCTCCAAGGGTTTGATCAGAAAGTAGCACATCAGCAAGGGTAGCTTACCTCTCCTTTGTAAGCGGAAATGTCCGTTATCCTATTTGGTGATTGAAATTTTTAGGGGTCGGGTATCACGTTGCCGTGCCCACGTGTTGTCCGAGCAGTCCATTCAAGTCGTCTAAAAGTGTGTTGGACGACCCAAATAAAAACATTATCTCTCCTCTCATCTCACCACTCTGTCTTTCTTTCTCTTTTTTCTCCCTCCAACTCCGAGCCATCCAAAATTGAAATGAACGGCCCGGATAGGCCGATTGGGCACCACATGATGCCCGCCCGGCACCCAAAAATTTCTGATGCTGACTCTATAACCGTGCCCACCTAATTAATTGTGAAAACACTACTATTACTCCATTTAACCAAGTGAGAATGATCTAAGGCATCGGAAAGGAATACGAATGGCAAAGTACACAGATGCTCATTGCTCGTTTGCAATACCAAGGACTTGCCTGGGAAATACACCTGGGAAGAGTTTTTGATTTTGAATCACCCTTCTTGTAGGCTCCGTTTAATTGTTTCGATGTAAAATGTTTTATAATTTTTGAAAATAAATTTCGAACTTTTTATTTTCTGGTATTTGGTTGATAGTTGCAAATATTTTCAGAAATTGACAAAATAGTATAGAGAGGGATTCATTTCGGAAAATAACTTCCGGAAGATTTAAAAGTAAGTCATTTTCATCCAATTAATGGAAAATACTTTACATGTAAAATGTTTTCCTCATTTTTTACACAACCAAACACCAGAAAATAGGTAAAACATTTTACCGGAAGATATTTTACGCCCAAACAAACGGAGCCGTAGTGCTTCTTCGGATCAAGTACACTCCTCAATTGTAAGTTTGTAACCATAGTAGTAAATGGAGAGACAATAAGTCTACGCTCACCCCTCTATTTCACCGCACGTTGACATGACAGAGGGCCCCACCTCTTTTTTTTTTTTTTTTTAAAAGGCAGCAAAAATAAAAA
>JAOTQK010000002.1:17249104-17259615 GCA_025642025.1 Rhododendron ferrugineum
TATTTCACCGCACGTTGACATGACAGAGGGCCCCACCTCTTTTTTTTTTTTTTTTTAAAAGGCAGCAAAAATAAAAAACGAGCCTGCTTGAAACACAAACACACACACACAGAGGGAGAGAGAGGAAGAGGACGGACCCATCACCGCCGCCGACCACCACCACCATTTACTACTTACTTTTTTGATTTTGGACAAAGGCTCCCATTCTACTCTCTCCTCTAAACTAGGCGGGTGGGGACGAGATGTGTGAGATTTCAAATCACCACCTGATTTTCAACACTTTAGTATAATGTGCTAATCGTTTTGAGCTACCGCCCCACAGGCAATAAGAGTACTTCGTGTTTAGGTCAATTCTGTCATAGTTATGGGGTCAAAATTCACAAAAACTGAGGAAAAGATCCAACTGCTACGTTGAGAAATTAACAAGCCTAAAACATCAAAGTCCATGACAAAAGTGTCCAAGAACGATAACCGGTGAAGTGGAAGTAAAGCCCTTTCAAAATGCGTTGTCGAACAAATACAGGAGTCAAGTCCTATTACTACAAGAAAACACCTACAGAAAGATAAAACATGAGATACATTGATAGGTTTCCTCTCCCAAAACCTTGTACTGAAATAGCGCCCGGAAAAACTAAAAACAGCCAACATCACAAACTTTTTTAACAATACAGAATAGATATGAAATGCGTTCGATTGGACCCACAAAGATTCGTATGCACAAATTCTGATGAATGCTATTGAATACACAGCCGGAGAAACAACCGGGAAAAACTTGATTACTTTTACTTCTCTACTTACCATTTGGGTCATCTCGGACCAGACAATTCGAAAGCCTGGAGATTGTCGGTGGAGTCGACAATCCATTCGGAAGTCCGATGTGGGCCCAGTTCGACCTCCTCGCGAATGACTTCCACCTTCTGCCACTCCTCCCATCTTTCTGCCAAGCCATCACCTTCGAGCATTCTGACGACATCAGACATCTTAGGCCGGTCCATTGGGGAGCCTTGTGTGCAGAGCAATGCTACTTGGATCAGCTGCTCAACTTCAGCATCGACATAATTGGTTTGCAGATCCGGATCTACGAGCATCTCCAACTTCTTCTCTTTCAAGAGGCCTTTAACCTGAGGAAAATTGTATAACAAGAAATGTGCTCAATAATGGACCGAGAGGGGAAAAAAATGAAGGTTTATAATTTGTAAGAGAACCAAGCATACGAACAAAATAAAGCGAATTAAATAACTAAAAATGCTTGAAAATAATAATAGCTTGGGAAATGTTTTATGCAATGCATACTACGAAATGTGATGAACATTAATTCCAAAACACCGAGTTTAGTGATGCCAAGTTTCTTCCCATATGTCCCTATCATTTTTTTTTTGTGTGTAATCATTAATCTCTATCTTTCAGGGGAAACAAATCAAATTTGATGAATTATGAGTGAGAGAAGTGGAGGTTTGGCAAGAGGAAGTCTAAAATTATGGACAACAGATCAATAGCTCAGCTTATATGTGATAGTACACTTGGAATGTGCATTTTACTATTGTTGTTCGCATATCAGAAAAAATCAAAATAGGAATGCATTACGTATCCCAGTATCTGCCATAATACATTTCCATTCTACCTATGCAGAAAAAACTACATTCCAGTTAACGTTGTTGCCACCAAAAATTATTTACTAACGGGATTCCAGCATTTTTAAGAGGAGCAGTCAACTTTTACATCGAGTCTGCACCCTTTGCATATCTGTCGGATGCTGCTGTGAAGTTACAAGTTATCTAAAAACTTAATAAGTTAGAAAATGGGCTCAACAATGTGTATCAAGATTCAAGTTACTCCCAGCTGAATGGTTACTACTTCTCCCGAGCAAAGTTTGAAGATACTAAGAAACCAAGTGCAAAATTCAGTTTTAGCCCAACTCCAGTTCTTTCACTTCAAATGATTTAAGGATAATTTTACATAAACTTCTCTATGCATATATTCTTTTAAACGCTCATTTTAGAAAGTTGCATATACTATATTTGTTGACTGATGACATCATGGTTCGATTCCGGTTCAACAACAGTTGAATGACAAGTGACCCATCCACCCGGTCCCTTTTCCGGTTCGCTCCCCGGTCTGGTTTTCAAAACATTTGTTGTATCCACAGCCCTCTCTCCAGCATACTAAGCCCCCACAATTTGGAAATAGAGGAATCCACATAAACATATTGGCTATGGACTAAAAAGACTGTTAACCAGCAAGACACACCTCTCTGATAAATAAATAAATAACTAAAGGTAAGGCACACATCAGGTACCCCACAACTTCTTAAAATACAAAGAGAAATCGATTACCTGGTTATAGAGGATTAGAGAGAAATGAAGGGGAGGAAAAAATGGAAAGCTCTTTTCTTTTTCTTTTTTTTTTTGGCTCAGCAATAGAAAGCTCTTGACATTCTATTAATATCTCACATTTGGCTAGAGCACAGAATTTACATCCAAAACTTTCTATTTCACATCCTTATTGAGGTATTAGTCTTTTTGGAGCTAAAACTCAGACGGATAAATGTACTCTCCTAGTCAATCGTTAATTTTTCTTCGATTACTTCTTTCAAGAACCAAGAAATTTTTTAAGAATTTGTCTTCTCTTCTCTTAACTGATTTCCTCTGCACAAGACGTAAAGTATGAACACGAGATGCAATTCTTTTAAGGTCGTGCAATGCTATTTTACATGAATACAAAAGGCTATACCATTAATGAATAATGATCATACTAGATCCAGAAATCTAGCAAACTGAGAGTTCCTAGCCAAATTCAGTCATGAACTGGAAACCTTGTGTAAAATAAATTATTTTCCCAATTTGTTCAGATTCTGGACTAGATTATATCTCATTAACTGAAAGAAAAACAAAACCCTCCTATGAGCTAAGGAGCATTTAGGGAGCTTGCCTAGGAAGAGAAATTATTCATATTTCGTAAAATTGTTCCCTGTACGAAGTGCATTTTCGCCTCTCTCTACCCGCTTAAAATTTAGATTAGAAGGCGCTCAAAAATAAATAAATGGCACCACAGCATATAGTTGTTCCAATGTGACCCCACTAACTCACTGTCTAATAGATTATTATTATCTGTATAGCACCCACTTAGACCCACGACAAGACACCAACACACCGAGTCTCCGACAAGCAAATTTTTAAAAATTGGACACATTGGGGACGCGTTTTAAATAATATTCTTATACTATTACATGAATAAAAAGTACAAATAGAAAGCTAGAATTGTGAATATGTAACAGCATGTATACCTTAAATCCTACTTATCATTAAACAACTCACAAAAGTATTTCAACCAAGGTTCCGGATACCGTACCGGCTTGAGTACCGGTTTTCTTACTGGTATGGTACGTACCGGTAACGGACAAATACCGGGTACCGTTTTGGATTTACCGCTACTATTATTAGATATAGTTATAAATTAATAAACTTTTTCCATACCATCAAATTCATTCAAAAATCTAAAAAATTACACTCATGATATTATCTTTATATGTGAAATTATCATTCTAATAACTACCAAAAGTTCACTTTTTTATAAGGGAAATAAAGCCCACATAAAAAATACTCTCCTCAGGAAAGAAAGAAAAAAAAAGTGGACCCATCTTGTATAGGGGACCGTAGGGCAAACGTGAGATACTAAAAGAAAAGAGGGGGTAATTTGGTCTTTTAGGGCCTCATCATATAAATCTCTCAACTTCTCTACCCTAGCAGACGCAGCTTTCATTCTTCTTCTTCATCTCTCTCAATCTCTCTCAACTTCTCTACCCTAGTAAGAAAAACAGTACTCTATAGTCGACCATTCTTCACTGCCTTCCTCTCTCTCTATGATCTCAAGCACTGTTGTAGCACCCGCCATATTCCCGGAGGGGCAACCTCAAGTACTCTTCCCGCCACTCACTTCCGCACTAATCAAATTTGACAGACATATTGGTGACCTATTCTCCAAGAAAAATTGAAAAACAAAAGATCCCACCTTTGAGGAAGAAAGAGACTTGAACAAAGAACAGATAGTTTAGATTTAAGTTACCTTGGAGAAGTTAGAGTTAACAAATAGTAACATAAAAAGATAAAAAATGAACAATATGGGAGAATGAGGAAGCATACCCAATCTAGCAGCATAACATCGTCATCATTTGCAAGCCGAGCAAGATCAAATGCCCTCTGTCCAGTTATTAGCTCTAAAAGCATAATCCCATAACCAAAGACGTCAGTCTTCTCTGACGACTTTCCCGTAGAGAGATATTCTGGAGCTATATGCCCAATTGTGCCGCGTACTGCAGTTGTGACATGGGTATCTTTATAATCCATAAGTTTAGCCAACCCGAAGTCACCAACAACAGCCTCAAATTCCTCATCCAACAAGATATTTGCTGCTTTCACGTCACGATGAATGATCTTTGGGTCACAGTGATCATGCAAATAAGAAAGCCCTCTTGCAGATCCCAGTGCAATTCTCTTCCTTGTTGGCCAATCAAGTGGCAGTTCTGATGGTGGACGTTCTACAATAAAATTAACCAAAAAATATCACTCATACATTTTCAATTGCATTGACCGAACAAATTACACGTTTGGAGGTCAACATGCTTGCCTCAAATAGAATTAGCTGAACTAAAACAGTGGAGTGAAATGACAACATAAAGGAATAGTAATCAATAAAAGCTCCAATTGGTTCGACAAGTAAGATGAGGCATATAATACCACTTTCAGCAGAGTAAACTTCTCTGCAAAAAGAAATATCTATTTGATACTTTGGAAAGCAAGGAAATCATTTGCAACTGTGACTATATTCACAATGTTCTGCACATATGTCTTAGGTTCCTGGTTATCATGAATTCGTAAGAAAAGGCTTGTATCGATCTTAGCCCAACGGCATGGTGAAAGGACTAAGCAGTACCTCTCAAACATGATGCAACACTTCCATTAGCCATGTATGGATAAACAAGTAGCCGTTCAGTCGGTGTCATGCAAAACCCACGTAGTCTCAAAAGATTTCGATGCACAGCCATGCTTATCATTTCCACTTCTGTCTGAAATTGCAATTCCCCTCCAGGCGTCCGTTCTTCTTTAAGTCTTTTAACAGCCACCAACGAACCATCAGCAAGGCGGCCCTTGTACACCTTACCAAATCCACCCCTTCCAAGAATGTTTTTGTTGCTAAAACTATCTGTTGCAACTTGCAATTCTCGCAGTGAAAACCTTTTGAGCTGTCCCAAGTGAACTTCTGGATCCTCTTCAGCTGAGGAAACACATACAAGCTTAATGCAAATTTGAGATTCCTTTACAGTAAATATTTTAAGTTAATAGCACAAACCAGGTACGTCATAGAAAAGTTCTCGTGGTTTCCTTCGCCGCCACCATGCAAACCCAAGTGCCGGCGCGGCAAAAAGTAAGGCAGCACCAGCAGCTACACCTCCAGCAATTGCTCCAGTGGCACTATTTCCACCTGAAATAACATTAATTAGCACTTTCACAGCTTAACCCTCTTTTGCAGATCAAGAAAACTGAACTTCTACACTAAACTTGCAATTAGAAACTGCTGCAGTACCAGTTCAAAACTATCTAACTTTCCACCAATGTGTATTTTCCCGCATGATAAGCATGATGCTAGAAATTGGTTTACTTCACAAGAAACAATAACTTAATTCATAGCTCTTTCTAGACCAAACATTGAACCTCATACTTGTAACTGCTGTTACATTTAGGTACTTCAAATAAAGCTAGTAGAGTAATAATGCTGTATTTATAACAACTAGGAAAAGCTCCATCAGCTCTACAACTTTTAGGTTAATGATAGCATACTAATATCTTTAGTCACAGATCTTTGCGTTAACATAATGCTGTCAGAATATAATAGTAGCATAGAGAAGTTCCCTTTTTCCATAAGGAAACAATGTCAGACATTACTTGGAGAAGCGGTTGTTGATGGTGGAACAAATGGAGGAGGAGGGGAAAAAGGTGGCGATCCAGGGCAGGGTTTTTCAGTAACCGGTCCACATAGATTCAAGTTATTAGCAAAACTGCATAAGATAAACCAAATTAAATTAGATTTTCATATTAATCAAACAAGAACACTACAGTCAACAACATTCTCTAACAAGAACCTGATGGGAGTGAATAATGAGAATGAGCCATTATCTGGAACAGGTCCTGATAAGCCATTATTTGACAAGTCACTGCAATCCACATTGTAGGAAGCTACTGTCAAGTCCCAGTATCCAAATTTCCTTGTGGGAGGAAACGACAATAACATACAAAAAAGAGAAAACTCAACAAGAACGTGGAACAAGTTCATTGAGGTACTTACAGGACTTGCAGCGCTGTGATATTAGTCAAAGACAAAGGAATAGGACCAGAGAGGCTGTTGTTGTTAAGCCGGCTATCCTTACGAAGACATTTAAAGAGAAGATAATGTCAAGTTTAAAATTGATATAGGAAGATTGATTGCGGCAAAGATAGCAGAAGCACACAACTTCATTTTCTTGGGTAAAGCCCTCTACTTATGCAACGAAAATATGGAATGTCAGTATGGGAGGGTTCAAACAGTACCCATCTCTCAGTGGGATTTTATGATCCTTACGGGATCCAACCTACGAAAAAGAAAACATGTAATAAAAAGTTTAAAAAACAAGGTTCTGTTTCCTAGAAAGACGGATCAACAGATAAACTCCATATTTGACTGCCAATAGGTTGTTTTATCAACAACAAAAATAGTAGCCAACACATGCACTTCCCTCACTACTCTCCATTATAAGGAGTACATGATTCAAACTTGTGAAGCTTTGTAAGTATGTAATGCAAGGCATTCGTCTATGAGGTGTTATTTTATGACACTGCACAGCTTTAATAAAATTATCATTGCTGCTGCTAAAGAAAATGATCTGCGACTTATCGAAGGGAATGCAACAAACGACAATGAAACTTAGGTGAAGAATCAAAGAAGAGAGGTGAGGGTGCGTATACATACAGGAATCGTAATTTCGTCAACTGGCCCAATGTATCTGAGATGGGACCAGAAAAACTGTTCAAGTACAGGTCCAAGCTCACTAAGTTTGTCAAATTCCCAATAGCACTAGGAATTGGTCCACTTAGATTGTTACTATAAAGCTCCCTGTGAAAGAAAGTAAATCAATGAGTTTGTATCAACTATCAACATTTAGGGGCCTTGCATGATGTGCATTGAGCAGGCATAACAAAATGTTTTCTAAACAGGAATAAAGGTTCAACCATTTTTCCCACCAGTTGACCGACGAGACTGCATGCCCAACCTTGTAATATGAACATGTAAATATGCCAGAGTAACATGGAAAGCATACTACTACCGCGACGACAAATTGAAAGAAATATCTATAGAAGGCAAGGAAACAGATGCAAACAAGAGTTGACTGACACACAAAAGTTTGATGGGTAGAGTTACTGACTCCACCTGCCCCAGGAAAAGCCACACAAGGGAGACATCCATCTTAATTTTTGTGGGGCTTTTATTCCATTTGATAAGTAAATTTTGTCCCAATTTCATTCCTTGTTAGGAAAGGAATAGAATCTTTGCATATAAGCCACTCATGTGAGAAGTTCATCATCTTAAAGGTATGAAGATAACGATAAAGGGAATGTTTTTACACAAAAATGGAAAATTAATGTCAAACTACAAACAAAAAAATCTAAAGGACACATCATAGATCATTGAAAAGACAAGAGAGTGAAGCTTTTGGGAATGAAGATGCAAAAGCCGCCAAATGCAACAATACTCATGCTTCTATAAAAGACTCACAGGTACTGTAAATTTGTAAGCTCGCCAAGCTGAGGGACCAATTGACCAGACAATGCTGCATTTCCAAGATCACTGCAGAAGTGAGAAACAACCACCATAAATACCATGTCAATTGGAGAAATTAATATTCTTTGTAGATGCCCAAAAGTGTTCACTGTTCATGCACATAGACGTCATCAACAAATAAGGCAACTTACACTCTTATAACACTATTATCATTGTTACATGTAACGTGAAACCATGTGCAGGGGTTCACAAGTGTAGGGTCCCAACTCTGAAGAACATTGTTAGGATCTTCTAAATTTGTTCGTAGGCTGTGCAAAGCATCACCTGTTCACGTAGGAAAGCAAGAGCATCAGATTATGGAAGGGACATTTACGACATCAATTCAAGAACTGGCTTAGAAAAGATAATTAGATACAAAAGATAAAGCATTAGATACATAAGACAAACTGGGAACCCCTGTAACTTCATTGGACATCTCAGAAACTTATGGCCAAATATGGACAACAGAAACAAAAGTAACATGAACTGGGAAAACAACAAAAAAATGGGACTACCAACACTTCAAGGACAAGGAAAATGCTTTGAGAGAAAAGGGACTTTGATATGCCTAATAACAAACTGTAACAAGAAACAAACTTTCAGAACTCTATTTAACGACTACTATATAACTTTTTTCAAATTAGTTCAAACTTCTATATGGTCCTCTCTTCATGCACGCTTTTTCTGTCTTAACTGCAGTTTTTTTTTCCACATCAAAGTATCCATTGGAACGTGTATTGACTCTAGGCAGGGGATGATGCTCAAATGGGTACGCCGTTCCAATTCAGAATATATTAGACTGATTTTTTTTTTTCATGCATTACTTCCATCTATATCAACCAGGCTTAGCAGAGTGTAGGATGAATATCATGTCCAAGAGTCAAAACTCAAAAGTAAGCCTCAGCTATCCCTGTAGGCATATGAGCTTCATAGGTCACCATACGGAAAGCAACTTAAGGAGAAAAGTAAAATACCCACTCGAACATTAAGCTGAGGAATACAGGATGGAGATCTGAAATTAACTATGGCAAAATGTTTTTCGCAAATCTTTGCACACACTGATGGAACTATGAAATGACAACAGAGTACAGATAGTTTCACGCAGTCGCTATGATATAGTATGTCTGTGTGTGTGCCAACCTTTCGACAAGTAAAATATCTGCACTGCGTTTCTCAAACACAGCATGATATCGAAACAGGGTATAAACCATGTCTATACAAATCCCATGTCCAATCTATGATGTAAAGCTATGAAAACAACAAGGGCTTCCAATGCGATCAGAGAACCCATTAATAGAATCACACACTTCTAAAAGTTGCCCACAGAAGCTGATCATTTTGAGACAGGACATTGTCCTCACATACATCAACTAAAAATTCAAATAGCGGAAACAACTTGTCTAAAGACCATAAGCTATAGACCGGCTTTTTATGGAAAACTCACCCTCAGTACCTGCCACCTGCTTTCTCCCAATAAATTCATTACCGGTAAAAAGAAGAAAAAGAAATGCTTAAACAAGAAGTACTGCCAAATTCCATCGGTTTATCTACCTTTTATAAAATTTTCCAACCCTGGAATATTCTCCTAATTTCCAAAATTGACCAAACCAATAAGCTTCAGACAAAGAAAACGGATAAAAAGTCACAATCTAAGCGACTAATACACGACCATTTCAACCAATCCCACTCCAATTAAAAACCCACAACTCGTGTGTCCGCCGGGCCGGCTTACATGCACATTGACTAATTCTTGGGCCCAGTTCCACCGCTCACCTGCAGAGAGCCTAACTAAAACCAGAGCAATTGCTCCATATCGATTGGTCCCAAAGGAGTTAATACCACCTTTCGAACCTGAGAGCTCTCAGGAAGGACCAAACTCCTAATCAATACCAGAAAGAAAGAATGTAAAATGCAGATAAGGACACACACCTTCCACATTAGCGGAGATCATCGTCAACGGATGAAACACCGTGACTAGCCACAGAAGGGAATAAACAGCGATCTCTCGCTCCATGACGTCTGCTGCTCTCTCCTCTCTCTACCTCTCATCTACTTCGCCCAGTCGCCTCCCCCGATCCACCCCTCGCGGAAAAGCCCTCACGCGACGCCAATGCGGCTCGAATCTCCACCGTTTTCGGCGAGAGCTGCTTTCACTGAAACCGCATTGATGGGTGGATCTAGTTTAGCCGGTACGAGTCGCCGCCGTATTTGGAACTTTTTCTCTAGATTTTGCTTTCTAGAGTCTTTCTAGATCAGTTGCTCAGCAACTTTTCATGCGGCTCTCTCTCTCCTCTGCACCCACATTCTCTCTCCCTCTCTCTCTCTGGGTGTGGGTGTGTATGTGCGTGCAGAGTTGCAGGTGCCCGAGGGAGGTGCCCGCTGCCCGGGCAGGGTTCTCGAACGGCGTTTAGTCAAAGGGGGAGAAGGTGGGGGCCCGCGGTTGCCAACGGGGATGCGGTCAAGGTCCAAGGTGTAATTATTTGGATGGAAGGCGTTGATAATGAGCTTTTGCCACCTCAAATGCCACTTGGGTGGGGGGGACCGCCGCTTTTGCCGGAACTAGGGATCATGATGATATATGTTGCAATATCTGGAATGTCAAAATTCCGATTTCCTATTTGGTACTGTATTTCGGTGGTTCTTTGCCGGGCGAATAAGTTTGG
>JAOTQK010000002.1:17299677-17310026 GCA_025642025.1 Rhododendron ferrugineum
TACCAAACAAGGTATTAATAATACCTCCACTCTACCAATCCAATCCCAACCCCTTGGAGGGTTATCAAACGGGGCCTTGGTCTAAAGTCGCTGACAAAATGTGCATGTTGTCTGTCCTTGACCCATATCGCGTGAAAAGTAAGGAGATTTGGGTTTATAATTGCGCACAACATAAGGAAACTAAGATGGAAGCCTTTTCAATCTCTTTGTTTGGAGTGCTTCTTGTCGACGAACTCAATTTGGAAAACTTTTATCATTCTCCACGATCTCTAGTTTGTTGACAAACTCAATTTGGAGTAATATATTACTTCGAATAAGACAAAGTGCTTGACATGGCAATGGCCAACGCTATACTCCATCGTGGCACATGTTCTAGCCTCGAGGTCATGAGAATCGGCCTCTAAGCAAAGAGTGAAGATACCTCTGGCTATCTTCATGTTGTAAGACCCTGTTTTACGGTGTGTGTTGTTTGGTGTAGTCTAGTGGTCTAGGTTTGACCGTCTATCAAGTTAAGGCTCTTGCCAAGCAGATACGAAGTAATTATATCTTGGGAAGTGATTTTTACACTCCCCTATTATACTTTGCACTCTTTTTCTTGTACTTATTCACATGAGATTACAAAATAACCCTTTTCATATGAAGGGTAATTTCATAATCCCACATAGTAAGACAAGAAAAGGAGTGAAAAATTCATTTTCCTTATATTTTTGGCGTATTGCTCTAATTTTGTAGTATTTGTTGCGTCAGTTCTATGAACATGTGAAGGCACAAAGTAAAATCATCGACCATTGAAACCGTTATTGTCAAATATAGAAGTTCCAAAGGGCAAAATCTTAATTTCCTTCACCCGATTTAAGGAAACTCCAGATTTAAGGACACCCTTGGAAGTAGTTTAATGTATGATTTTCTAATCTTGGACTAAAGGGGTCGAGGTGTTAGATAGTGGATCGGCGGGACATAAATGCTAATAGTTACGATGACGGATTTCTGTGGTGTAATGGCTGTAGTGTAACGTTGGCAGCAACTGGAGCTGTTAATTTGTTTCCTATGTTGCACCCTCAGGCGTGTACAGATCGTAGCATAACGGCGGTGGTAATTGGTAACCTTCCATTCATTAACGAAACTACGTTAAGGGTTGCGAGTCTTGCGACACTTTTGATAACGTGGAAGGGGTGCTTTTCGGCTTGTTAGGTGCAAATATATCAACTGGGTCGCAATTGAGGTGGCACAAGATGACAGGTGCGAAGGAATCATGGGGCTTTCTATTGAGTTTAAACAGAGTGTCCGTGTATGCTTGTTATGATTCTAGAGTAGATGAGAATTTTAAGCTAAGAGAGCTTTTTTGGCGCCATTGAGGGGTGAAGAAGGCATGTTTGACCCTGCGTCTGGGGACTCTGGCCTAAGGTTCTTGTACAAAACCAAGGTGAAACCTCCTATAAGATTCTCCTATTGCTATCAAAACCAAGCTGTTCTAAGTTATCAAAAGCTAACGTATCTATCATTATCGGCAAACGCCCACCGGTAACTTTATGAGATTTTATTTTGAAGGAACAGGATCATATCTACTGGAATCTTTACTTACCATTGCCAACTCCAACGTGATTTGCATTTTCACCCAGAGTGAAGCAAAAGATGAAGTATATAAATCCCCTCAATAGTTGCCACCATAGCGTACAACAGTAACTCATAGGGGGAGCAGATCAGGGACCTGTACTATTAGGTCAATGGTTGTGCTATTTTTCTCCTTCAGTAAGTTGATATGAAATGATAAACAACCCTCACTGTGGAAATATCGCTGAATACTTTTGGTAGTAACTCGTGAACAGTGTTGCTCTCAGGAGATCAACAATACTACAGTACTCCAAGACACAGGTGTTGTTGCTCTCTGTTCTATTTCAATATCCTCAGTTGAGAAGAAACTCTTCCTTTGAGTTTTGGCATTTCATGAATGACAATGCAATGGTTGGAATATTTTACTTCTGCAGTGAGTGATACGAAAGGATAAACAACTCACAGCGGAAAGATCGCTGAATTGGTAGTATCTCGTGAACAGTACTGCTTGCAGAGGACCAACAATACTACAGTGCCCCAAGCCCCAAGGTGTTGCTCCTACTGTCGGTCCTACATCAATATCCTCGGTTCAGAAGAAACTCTTTGAGTTTTGGTATTTCACGAATGACAATGCATACGGGATGCCAAAACAATTCTTTACCTCTTCATTCCGCCTTCTCTTGTGCTCCTGCACCTTTGTGCATTTTCAAAGTTGCTTTCTTTAAAAATATGCACAATAAAACCATCTTGGCAACCCTATGACCTTGGTGAACAACTCAATGTTTGTTGAGTTTTTGCTTTGAGTGGCGTTATACTTTCTGTATAAAACTCCTCGTATTTCAATTTTGAGCAAGGAAATTGTATGTATTGCCGTATTGGTATCTTGAAGCAAGTTACTTATGGATTCAAAGAAAATCGATAATGCTGTCAAATAGTTTTGTAAGATATTCACCAATTTTTCTGGGGTATTCCATAATATATATACCCTTTGACTGAAAGGATCACTTAAGCAATTATGCTTCATATTAGATGTACTTGTCTTGGATTAGTTTCATTGATATTTGCTGAATGTTGTTTCCCTTCGTTGTTATGACTTGCCTTTTTTAGTCCATTCAATCCCTAGTCCAGGCTGCAGTCTCGCTGACCGATCTATGACTCTTGGTGTTGTTACAATGTGCCTGCTGCTTAAGGCTTGTTGAGTTCATAGTCAATTCGTCTGCTAGGTTCATTTCCATCGTTTTGCTTATGTTGGTTGCATATGGTGCACTAAGTTTGGTTGCCCTCATCTAAAATGCTGGGTGTTGGTACATGTTCCTGAAAGTTTTTACCGTAGTTGGAATGGATGTGATTTGGATTGTCTGTTCAGCCTCGCATCCTCATTCCTATGCCCGTATTTGGTTGTCACTGAATGTTTCAGATAAGAGTTTTCCCTATAAAGAAAATGTGTTCTTTTATTCATGCAATTTGAAAATTGCTTCCATGGTAACATCTATTGAGTGCCTTCATGTTAAAATCTTCTCGTGATGCACGCTATTGGAGGTTGTTAATGTATTGAGCAAATGCTTTTCTGTATTGATTAAGTGTGGTGTCTAATCTTTTGCATGTGTGTGCACAGGTCCAATCAATGTGATTAATTCCACAACTTTGAGCATTTTGAATCTTTCATCAAATGTGTTTTCCGGTTCTCTGCCTTCTGTTGTGGGAAGATGTCTCATACTGGACTTAAGCAGAAATATGCTCTCTGGTGATTTATCTGTTATGCAAAGTTGGGGACCAGATTTGGAGATTCTTGACCTGAGTTCAAATGGGTTGTCTGGAAATGTTCCAAACCTGACATCTCAGTTCCCAGGGTTGACGACTCTCAGTATGAGGAATAATTCTTTAGTTGGTACCTTACCTTTTCTGTTTGGGACCTTTCAAAGGCTTTCTGTTGTTGATCTGAGTTTGAATGAACTTGATGGGCCTATTCCACCTAGTTTCTTCACATCAATGACCTTGACATACCTGAACCTTTCTGGAAATCATTTTAACGGATCTATTCCTATTCAAGGGGCAGGTGCAAGGGGATTGTTAGTTCTACCCTCTTATCTACAGATAGAGTCTCTCGATCTCTCTGATAATTTTTTAACAGATAACTTGCCACCAGATATAGGTAATTATGGTAGTCTGAAGTTGCTTAATCTTGCAAATAATCACTTATCAGGACAAATACCAAGTGAATTAAGCAATCTTAGTGGCTTGGAGTACCTAGATTTATCCAGGAACAATTTTTCGGGTGAGATCCCAAATAAGCTACCGTCAAGTCTAAAAGTTTTTAATGTGTCTTATAATGATCTCCAAGGACCTATTCCGGAAAATTTGAAAAAGTTCCCTCTCTCTTCTTTTCGACCTGGCAATTCCTTGCTAATCATTCCAATTGGCATGTCACCCCACACTGACAATCCTACTCAAAATCAAGATTCGGGGAATCGTCATGCTTCAAAATCGAGTATAAGAGTAGCTATCATTGTTGCCTCAGTTGGGGCTGCTGTGATGATTGCCTTTGTTCTGATCGCGTACCATCGAACGAAAGTGCAGGATTTTCGCATCAGAAGTGGGTTTAGTAGCCAAACTGCCGACAGAGATGTTAAACTCGGAAGATTTTCTAGGACTTCTCTTTTCAAGTTCCCCACAAGTGTTGAGCCACCACCAACTTCGTCAAGTTTTTCCAATGATCACTTACTAACCTCAAATTCAAGGTCATTGTCGGGTCAGAGAGAATTTGGTACTGAGATTGTTGAGCATGTATCCCCTGAGAGAATTGCTACTCCTTCAGCATCTTTGGATCCCAATTTACACAACCCAGGTCAAGCTGTAGCAATTTCTGGAAGGAAGTCTTCTTCAGATTCCCCAGTATCTTCTTCACCTCGTTTTATTGATGCAATTGAACAACCTGTGACATTAGATGTAAATTCACCGGATCGTTTGGCTGGAGAGCTTTTTTTCCTGGATGTTTCACTAGCATTCACGGCTGAGCAGTTGTCACGGGCTCCAGCAGAAGTTTTGGGTAGAAGCAGTCATGGCACTTTGTATAAGGCGACTCTAGATATTGGGCATATGTTGACTGTTAAGTGGCTGAGGGTAGGATTAGTTAAGCATAAGAAAGAATTTGCCAAGGAAATTAAAAAAATTGGATCATTGAGACATCCCAACATCGTTCCTTTACGAGCTTATTATTGGGGGCCAAGAGAACAGGAGAGGCTTGTTTTGGCAGATTATGTCCAGGGAGATAGCTTGGCCCTTCATCTTTATGGTAAGAGCCTTTCTAAAGGACCTAAAGTGATATATAGCTGTTCCTTTTTTTTTTCTGATTTCTCGATGATATATGGTTGTTAATAATTGCATCAGTGCCAAGTTTTCTAAATGGTTATGTTTAAGTTGTAATCATGAAATACATTAATTAAGTTACTCCAAAACAAAGCATTTTTGTAGTTGTATTTTATGGAGAGTCTCTCTAACATGTGAATGAATAGCTAATGCAGGCAGTTTAAGTCGATTGATAGTTGAGGTTCCCAGTTTTATGATGTCTGACTTATCTGTTTGCACTACAAGTTGTTTCGTCAAACCTATGTCGGAAATATTTTTATCGCATGGTATTACTCGAAGATATTGCCTATAGTATGCAAGCATGCTTCTTGTTTTAAGCTTACTGAGGTTATGAGGGTGCTACTTTCATCTAGTCCTTTATCTGCAGTGTTAACTTTGATATTGTTTAATTTCCATCTTGTATCTCTCTTGGTTGTGAGTGAAATGTGACAGTCATGTATTTGATAATGAGAATGGCAATGGTAAATAGAACACTGGTAGCAGTTATTTATGTAAGGCATTAAGGGAATGCCGCCCGTATACATAAAAGGCCGTAGACAAAAAGGCCCTATACAACACTATGTGCGATAAACAATTCAAACCAATCTACAAATCACGCGGCTCTTGTAAAGAGTATTCGAGCATAGTATTTCTCTTGTTGAACTTCCATTTTCGTTAGCCAAAATTTAGTGCTAGATACAGGGCTGATCATGCTTTTGAACTCCCAGCTTGTTTGTCAGTGCAATCAAGCCTTCCCAAATCATTCACTTCACCGCTGTATTACTCTCAGAGTGCTACAGGGTGAGATATTGAACCATTTCTTGTAGGCCACATTTGTCATGGGCTTAAAACGAGATATAAGATTTAATGCTTTAACTTACTGAAATCCTTCCCACTTCTCTAAACCAAATTTCCTAAGTATGTGGCAAGTGTTGTGGTTTCCTTAGATGATTCTGACCTTTTTTTGACGGTACAAGCGTTAAGGTTGACCAATAGCCACTTAGTTTGGAAGGATGTAACTAGTGACAGTGCTGCAAACCCATACTTTTGAGGTGCTGCAGCATCATCGGGGTTTGTTCCTTAGGTAAAGTGAAGTTCCAAATTTGCCAGAATATATAATATAAGCGTGAGGGGGACACCCTCATCCTAGTAGCTAGCATTTGAGTTGAATTCTACTCAAGACCGTGTAATACCTTGTGGATGTAACTGGACAGATGTTTAGGATATCATGATGAGATTTCCTATAAATTGCTATTTATTTTTACGTGCAGGATTGTTTTCTTTTTGAACCCATCTGTTTCTTGTTTTTTTTTCTGTGGTCTATCAACGTCTGTATCTTGTGCAGAGACGACACCTAGGAGATACTCCCGCCTATCCTTCACCCAAAGGTTGAAAGTTTCCATAGATGTTGCTCGGTGTCTGACTTACCTTCACGATCGAGGCTTCCCTCATGGAAACCTAAAACCCAATAACATACTCCTATCCGGCTCCGATCTGAACGCTCTGCTCACCGACTACAGCCTCCACCGCCTGATGACTCCAGCAGGCATTGCCGAGCAGATACTAAACTTAGGAGCACTCGGATACCGTGCTCCTGAACTCGCATCTGCCGCCAAACCTGTTCCGTCTACCAAAACTGATGTGTATGCGTTTGGAGTGATTTTGATGGAGTTGTTGACCCGGAGAAGTGCTGGTGACATAATCTCCGGCCAATCGGGAGCTGTTGATCTCACGGATTGGGTTAGATTGTGTGATCAAGAAGGACGGGGAATGGATTGTATCGATAGAGACATTGCCGGTGGGGAAGAAGAACACTCGACCGCGATGGATGGATTGCTTGCTATATCATTAAGGTGTATTCTTCCTGTAAATGAAAGGCCTAGTATCAGACAAGTCTTCGACGATCTCTGTTCTATATCTCTCTGAATTTTTTGTACATTTGTCTTGGAGTTAGTGTTTTTTCTTCTTCTCCTTGTTGATTTCATTTAGTTTTATTTTATTTTATTGGCTTTGTACCCTATTGGTTTCCGAGCCTGTTAATCTTGGGCTAATGTCTCATTCTTTTCTTTAATTTATGTGTAAAGAGATAGTTGATCCATTGATTGATTGATTGACAGTTCAGCTTGATCTTTGAAGTGAAAATATTGCAAATTCATTTCCTCATTGTTTCTGCTTCTGCCCTTAAATCTGTGTGCATTGGCTGTTATGGTTCATCAAACCAACTAAATTATGCAAAACAGACGCTCGTTGATTGGACGGTGTTGTTGGTTCATTTGTGAGTCTTTTCTGGACCTATTTCGATAATCGAAATTGCTATTTTTTGATCTCGTCGAGATCATTAATTATGTCGAAACTTTTGTTGATTCCTTCCCTACTTAGGAAATATTTTGAAATTTCATAAATAATGAGTATAACACCAATCATTCAGGTGGAAGACATGAGGTGCTTTCACACCTTCCCTTATCTAACTTTACTCAAATCACGTCATTGGACTTGGGTTGTACCTCGAAAGTACCCTAAAAAAAAAAAAAATTCATCACAATATTTGTGATGAATAGTTCATTTAACGTAGTTTGTCGAGGAATTTATTGGTACAAAAAATCAAGATGATTGGATTTTGGTAGCATAGGATTCGATATCATATGGTTTCTAAAAAATGAATGGTTGGTATGATTTTGGAAATAAACCGTAAGAAAATCTCTCGATCATGTAGGTGTAAATATTACTAGTTAAACTTGATTTTTTGTCTAAATCAAAAGCTCTGCGAACTTTATGATGGTAATATACTAATATCTCATGGCACATTTAGACAAAAGAACACTTGCACCACAAAAATACACAAATTCACTCATATTAAGTGCGGTTCCTACCCACACTGCAATAACTTATCCAACGTGCTGGTACCACAAACACTCGCGAATGTCATTGGTTCCGTGCTCTTTTAAAATCATGCGCTCCTTCAATGTAGAAAAACGGGCCCTCAACCGGATGCGGGGATCTTACAGGGCACTCCATGTAGTACACCCTGCAGGCATATCCGGATCGTCCATCTCGGCAATCAATGGTTCATATATGCTTTTATCTTTTACCGGCAATAATTAACTTTCTGATAAAAGATACCAAACATATCTAAACCATTGATTGCCGAGATGGACTGTCCAGATCTACCCTGCAGGGAGCACTACAAGCCAGGGAGTTCAGCACAGGATTTCCAAATCCCCCTCAACCCCTGAAAGCCACTGGGAAAACGTACCCCATATACGCCTTATCCCCTTTTCGAAGCTGAATAAATGCCAGTGATCTAAGTCTAATTCTAACACTACAAACCCCCCAAGCCAAATGGCCGTGTCATCATCTACCACTGCAGCAGCCCTTCACTATATCTCAAAACCACAGCAAAATTATGCACCAAGAACTACTACTACTACTACTTGCAGCAGCAGCAGCAGCAGCAGCTGCTCATTCTCTGTTTCCATAACGTCCTCCTTGTCCAAAACAACGAAAAAGCCGCTTAAAGTTACAGTGAGAAGCAGCAGCGATGGTAGTGCATCTGCGGAAACAACGGTGACACAGGCAGAGGCCGAATCAGAGTCTCCCATTGAACTTCCCAAAGGGCCTCCGTCAGTAATCTCTACTCTCAACGTCGAAAGAGCTCTCCGCGGAATCCGTAACCACCTCCTATTCATACATTTATGTTTATATATTTATCATGTCTACATATTATTATTGCATTGAGTCCAATTCATGTATGCAAGAGTTTATTGCTCTAAGTTGTGCGGAGATGAATAGGACTAAGGGTTCTCGTAGTGCGCTAATGAACTTCAGTTGAAGTGCCAATCGGTGACAAGGGGTCTTGTAGTGCATTAATGCAGTGCGGGGTGTAGTGCCTCTCGGTAGGCTCTACCAAGATCTCACCACCAATAGCTAAACCGCTTGTTTTATAGAGTTTGCTAAACGTTACAGTTGCACTAAAAATCAAGTTATTTGCCTTGGAATTTTTTGAATCCTAACGACCGTCCAAGTTGACAATGGATAGCAAGTTGTCCCTTTGTTCTGTGGTGTTTTGGAATCCAAGGTAAGTGCATCACAATTTGTTGCATACGGTTTAAGTATTGTTTACCCAAGAATTAGGAGTTTCTACATCATATTAGCTATGGAACGGTAGCTGGAGTTTTGTTTACTTGGAATATACCTGTGTTCAAGGCAGTTTTAACTAACTCAACTACCCAAGTAAGCAGCAGATTATTTGCAATTTGAACATTTGTCGATCTTTAAAATCCTTATGTGTGACTCTGGTACATGGTTGTAATCGAGTAGATGAGAGATTGAGTTTATAGAATGAACCGAAGGCAATGCATAGAAGCATTGTTTCGATAATATTGGGTGATCTTAGTGCAGGTCGAAGGAAAGAATTGATAAAGAGAATTTGTATTTGAATGCTGAAAATGAGTTTAACAACTGCATAGAGGAAATAGAGGTTAATGATTTTAATTCAAAATGGATTCTGGTTCTCATGGCCTAGTAGAAGTAGGGGCATGGCTTGTAATAAGGGCAGAATTGATAGAGCACTGGTTGATCATAGTTTGGAAGATCTTTTACTGGCCTTTAAGTACTTTTTATGGCTCCTGGAATTTCTGACCATCGCCCCCGATATGCTTCTCGTTTACCTAATACAGCTAGAAAGAAACCTTTCAAGTTTTTTTACCTAGTGGATGAGCCATGCCACAACTCCTGACCTGCTGCATTAGGCTTGAAATTAGCAATATGTGGATAGAGGGGCATCCTATGAAAAGATAGGTCCTGAAATCAAAGTGTTTGAAAGGCTTTCTGAAAGGGCTTAGCAAGAATTGTTGTACCAATGCAATATTGGTAAAAGGGTTGTTGAAGCGAAAGAGAAATGGATTCATTTCCAAGTTGCAGCCTCGCTGTGGATGATACTACTCTGGTCCTAGAAAAAGATGATTTATTTGACTATAGGAGGCTAAGAATCGTTGAGGAGTCGTTTGATAAACAAAAATCCAGGGTAAGACGGTTACCTATGGGAGATCAAATTACAATATATTTACATAGTAGGGTGGCTTCCATTAGGATGAGAAACAAGATCCTAGCTATCTACTTTGACGAATTTCTTGAGTGAGTGAATTGACTATAGCGCATACCAACCGAGCATATAGGCTTGTAAGTGAGCGCATTGGCTTAAGTGAGCATATTGATTTGAAGGAAGGTCTGTATGAAAAGCTATTGGGTACTAAATTTGGGGAGAAGGATGTTGCTGCAATTTTAGCTCCTGTTTCTGTAATTGTACTCAAAACGGTTGTTTCTAAATAGGGATAAGGCTCCGGGCCCGGATGGGTATAATTTTTCTTTTCTTTTTTTTTTTCTAAAAGAATTAGGATGTAGTAAGGACTGATGTTATAGATGGAGTACAGTCTTTCTTTGCTATCAGGCTGCGG
>JAOTQK010000002.1:17431252-17445764 GCA_025642025.1 Rhododendron ferrugineum
TTCGTGTCTTTTTGGGTTCGTGTCAAAAATACATGTTAACATAATTGTGTCAAATATCTTGACACTAACCTTACATGTTTAAAATCGTGTCGTGTCGAGTTGATACTATTATGACCCTTTTATTTTTTCAATAGGTATGTAAAATTATATATTTTTGTCAATATTGTGCATTAACTAGTTTATTCCAGTAACAGAAATAAAGATATTTTCAATACCGTCACAATTACAGAATTGATAAAATCAACCAAATCATGACATTGAAAAACGCCTTAAGTCACAACTAGAAATAAATAAAAATGCACCAACTACTATAAAATAAGTCTGAATATAAATTTTTAAAACTGAGACTAGGCCTAATAATGAAAAAACATTTCCAATAAGCCTAAATGTATTTAATTAATTTTGGATTTTCTTGGCATGAAAACTCTAGTGATTAGAACATTAGATCTTTTCAATTGGTTTTGATTTGGGAAAAATAATGTTCTATATTATGCATGTCTTAGTCTTTTCCCAATGAAGCATGATTTTAAAAATCAAGTCTCCTTAGAAAATTTTAAAGAATCCAAACTAATCAAGTCGTATGACTCGTATCGTTTCGGGTTAATGTGTCAATACAGAAAATTTAACAATTATCTGTGTATTGCGGGAATCAAATCCGTGTTCGACCCTTTAAATAAGTTCTAAGGACCATCGTACACTAAATTAACAAATGTTTCTAGAGAATTATAGGTATCAATTCGAGAGACAGGATTTTTTTAGTCCTTTGCTCTGAAATTTTCATTTAAAGTACCCCTGTAAGTTCATTTCTAATAGTTACAAACTTCACCAGTGACACTACATTATTGGAATTTTGGTTACAAACTTCACTGCTAAAATATAATCAAACAACCCACGTTTACTTGATAATTATTGAACTCGTGCTTCAATGTTTTTAATCCACGTAGAAAGAAATTTTAACACCAAAATGATGATTGAGTGAGCGAAATTTCAACCTTGTCGATTAGGAGACCAGACTTTTGGTCATGGTTTTAAAAAACGGCCATTACGTTATGTAAATTTGGGGCAGCCCGGTAGAGTTACGGCGACGAATAACAGTGTTATGGGTATTCACAAGGGTAACGGCGTTACGTAACGGGAATCTGTTACACGCGTTACACCCCGATAGACAGAGAAATCACAAGAAAAGAGAAGAAAGAGGAAAAAAGAACTTCAGATTTTGAAACCCGAACCAAATAGCTTTGATTTAGGCAAAAACTTCGGAGAACCAAGCTGTGATTTTCTCTTATCCCTGGTATGTGTTGATCTTCTTTGGCTGTATTTTGCATGTTTATGCTGCAATTTCGGGTTTTCACCATCGATGAATGGTTTATTTGGGGATTATTGAAGATCTGATAAGGGCTTAGGGTGCAATTGAAGGTTTCTGTAATGGGGGTTCGAATTCTGTTGAGATTCTTGAGAATGATTTAGGCTGGGTTTGCCATAAAATCCCATAAAATCAACTGGATGATTTTATGGGATTTCCCCTTTTAGCACGTTGATTTTATGGAAAATCTCATAAAATCAACGTGCTAAAATGTGAAATCCCATAAAATCTTATGGCAAAGCCAGCCTTGGAATGGGTTTTCTATTTCTATTTCTGCGATATATACTTACTGTATACGTATCTAATGAAAAAGGAGTCATGGAACTATTATTGGGTGTGTGTGGTGTACTAGAATAGATTTTGCTACTGCTATTGCCTTTTGTTTTTAAACTGTGTTACTGCCTTTTTCTTTTTTTTCTTTTTTTTGGGAACTGAAATTGCTAGTGTCTAATAACTCAATTGAAAAATGAAACCTTAATGGCTAATAATAAAATTCTAAAAATCCTAATATCAAATCTAGTAATTAGTGGAGCATCAAGTATGAACATTATTTATTAGATCCAAAATGCGATTTTTGATGCAAATCTTACTTATGAAACTACTCCTAAAAGTCAAATACTGGTTAGAAATCTCTTAATTAAAACATACAATTTTGTCGTGACTAAGGTTAGAACACATGTAGCAATGGTTTTTTTAGCATTTGCTGCCATATTCCATTCAATTCCTTACACAGACAAAACAGGCATCCCTTGCCGTCAAATATCTCCCTCTGGAAAATGAAGACTAGTACTTTAGCAAATTGAGTACAAAGCAGTCACCCTTCACTTGTCCATTCCTATATGGTTCAACAGAGTCTCCCTAATTGCTTACGGTTATCAAACCATGCTATCATGTTCGAGAAAATTGCCAATGACAGCGCATACCCTAATTAGAACTTGCCAACTTTTAGCACCAAAATACCAGCAATACCTTCTAAAGAGCACATTGGACTTGAGGGAAATGTATGGCCAAAACCCGAACTCTGATTCCAATTTTTGTTCCAGAGGTACCCATGGCTTTTCCCAAAGGGAGGTTTCTAACCGGAAAATACAACATCAATAGCTTAATTGGTCATTAAAGCTTACAATAACAATCAACTAGGATTCAGATTTCCTACTCCATTGAAGAGTCAAGAATCCAAAGGACCGCCCTTGTAAGCCACCAAAAGTTCCTCTGCATCACCTCTAAACCTTGATATAAATTTCTCTAGAAACTCCTCCTCTGCCCAAAACAAAGCCTTATGTAAACTTGGCTCCCTCTTTAACAGCCTCTTGCACTTCAGAACCTGTAAAACTCTATACTGAGGGAGGATTCTCTCCGGCCCCCATGTTGAACATCAAACACGTAGGCCGCCTAAGTAACACTGACCTTTCCAACTTGACATCAATCAAGAAGAATTCCATCCCAAACTTCAACTTTGATTCGGAAGCCCCTAGTAAACGGGGAGCCTTCCTAAACATGTTCATACATTCATCCTCTGAAAACCCAAAAGTCCTAAACAAATCAATCTTCCTCCTAAATGTCTCACCACTCTGGCCACTAACTACGAACACGGCATGAACCAACAACCTCGATTCAACAGAAAAACCCATATCTAAAACTCGCGAAACTAGGTCCCTAAGAGCCGTCTCCGAAATGAAGAAAAGCCAAGGTTGCCACTTCAAAAGGTTCGAGAGCTGGGACCCGACAATGCCGCAGCTCTCCAAGAAGGCAATGTTGCATTTCAATCTCGATCCGGGTTTACGTCACGTGTTTGTTTACGAACTTTTTTTCTGAAAGTTAACAAATTCTAGTAATATGTGCCACTGTCTTCATTAAAAATTGAGTTTTTGAAGTTAAACACTTAAAAAGAGATGGAGGAGTAATATGATTACTTGTTTTATCATATAAATTTCTTAACACGATCACATGTATAATACTATCAGTTGTAATCTTTTGTAAATATCTATTGATGATTCTTTTAAAAGAAAAATGCATCACAAATACATTACTGTAGCATTTTTTTATGTTACAACGATTTACTTTACTACTGTAATACAAAATGACTGAAAATGAAATAGCAGCAATCTTATATCTTCAACCACTGGTTTGGATAATTGGATGTGGGCAATATAGCCTTGGAAACATCTCATACTCAACTTGCTAATTACACAACTCCAGACACAACTGTGTCCGGAACCGTTGGATGCACATGAGTCCACATGCATGCATCCAACGGTTCTGGACACATTTGTGTGAAAAAATCGTAACTTTCCGTTCCAACCATGATGTGTTCCTGAACTCTGAACTTCCCATCTCCATGGTGCGGTGCCCAAAACGATCCACTGCGAACAAAAAGGCACCAACCATAAGGCACATTTTTTTTTTGATCCGCAACCAAAAGGCACATTGTGTGGAGAATTGTTTGGGTTGGCCCAAATCTATTGATGATTGATTTTGGGCTTGATTTTGCCGTTGGTCTCTAATGTACTGGGGACCAACGATAAAATTAAGCCATCGGATTTACTTTGGAAGTACAAAAGCATCACTTTCACACACCTGCTCAATCCTAGTATTTAAAAGTACAAATCTCTCTCTCTCTCATGTACATGGTTTGTTTAGGTGGGAATTTTCACTGCGGGAGATATAGATAGAGATATGGGAGTAATATGTGATGAGAAAACTTATTAAAAATCGTAATAAGAAAAAAGGGGCTAGTTTCGGGGACCGCAAGTGAACAAAACAATTCTCAATATCTTCTATTATGGTCTTTCCCAAATTAATAGAATCCACATCAAGGTATTCAAACCAAGAAAATGTATTCAGGAGTTTGGTATCATGCATACATGGTAACTGATACTGGATCATGATTATGTGGGCAATATTTGATATTTGGTAGGGTTTGGAGCTGAAAATGGGCCATCTAATATATCTGTTTCCCCCCAAGTAATCGAATTTGTAAATGACAGTGAGAAAATGTATTGCAATCTCTTCACCCCAAAAGAATAGACTGAAACTGTCAAACAGCAATGGATCAACATTCAACCATCTTTACACAAGATTTCAATAAAAAGAATGTGAGTATCCAAAATTACGCCGATAAGAAAGCAATTGGAAAGAAACAAAATGAGTTCATCAAAGGGAACGAAAAACTGAAAAAAGCAAACAGAGTTCCAAGACCAGCGTAGAAAATTTTCAAATCGGTATCGCACAAAGAAGGCTTGTTGATGTTATGCCTTCTGTCTGTAGGGAGAATACACCTTAGTGATACTGCCAGCAATGGACACAATCATCCATCGCTCCTCCCCTCTGGTAATGTTTTTATCGAAGCAGAGTCCATTCCTTTTTCCAACCAGGCTTCATCTAGCAAAACCATGTCAGCAACACCCACATATAGCAGCATAAGTTTTTCCTTCAATGAAAAACTTGCGCTTATGGACCATGCCTGTTCCTCCATCTGCTTCTTGGACAGAGAGGAAGATTCTTAAAGGAAGGTGCAGCCATGGATTAAGTCCATTATTGGGGATGATCAAGACACATTTTTGTGGCTTGGTAACTGGCATCCCTTTGGGATTCTCAAAGACAGATTTGAAGGGAGAATGGATGACAACCTGCTGAGAAGTATTCATGCTAAACTGAATTCAATCATCACGAATGGAACTTGGTTTTGGCTACGAAGTAGAAGTAGGGTGATCAATGAGGTTAAAGAAGGAATTCCTAGCTCTTTGGTCCCCAATTCTGCTCACAAGGATTCTGCGCTATGGACTTTGCATCCTAGTGGTAAGTTGTCTCTTAAATTAGCTTGGCAAGGGTTCAGACATCCTCAGCCTGAAGTTCTGTGGTGGAAAGCTGTATAGTTTAATAGAAATGAGACCAGGTGGGCTATCATTCAATGGATAGCAGCTCGGGGACGTTTGCCTACCAAAGACAGATTACTCTCTTGGGGTGTTGTCTCTGATAGTAGGTGTATCCTGTGTGATGAAGAACCTGAGTGTCATAATCACCTCTTTTTTACCTTTTCATTCTCCTCTTATGTTTGGAAACAAATTTTGGGAAAGAATAATGTGGTTCGAATTCCTAGTAGCCTTGCTCAAGAGTTGGAATAGGCTGTTCAACATAAAGGGGGAGATGGATTGTCTCATTCTCTTGTTCCAAGTTCAAATTGTCCCTTGCTGCCACTATGTATCACATTTGGAGGGAATGTAATTTCCGAGTTTTTCAAGTAAGGGAAGGCACCCCAGATGATGTGCTTCAGAAGGTCATTACTGATCTAAGAGGCTGCATGAGTGCTTGGAGAAATATTAAAGATCAGTTGCTAACCAGCAACTTTGTCCTGAAACATTTCTTGTACCATTCTTTGTTAGAATTGATAGATAGCTGTGATCTTGTGTTGGGCTAGTGAGATGTTGTTAGCTGGGGTGGGTTTGCTCTATTAGCTGCTGCTAATAGCTTCTGTTTTGACTGTATAGCTTTGTGCTAGGTTGTACTTACTACTTAGACTTTTCTTGTATTCGGTTTTCAGGGGTATGCCCCGGTGAGTTGTTCCTTTGTTTTGTTCTATAAAATATTTACCTTACCCCAAGAAAAAAAAGAAGTAAAGTTTAACAATAGAAATACCCCTCTTAAAAAAGCCACAGGATGTCTTTCTTTACTAGATTTATGCAAAAGAATAGTGTGCATGAAAACCTGGGTTGAACTTGAACCTACTATTCTCAACCTAGAAAGCACAGATAACGATACATGATACGAACAAGACACAACATGCAAATGCTTTTTTTTCTAAAATTGGAATACGGATAAGTCGGGGACACGTTCAATATTAACCAACACAAGTGTTACCAAAAAAAAAATTCATCTCAAATAAAACCATCATTTCTATCAAATTAGGATAAAACAAAAGCAGTATTAACATTATGACAATACTACGAATAGAAAAACAAAGTCGGGGAACTTCAGTCTATTCTGTACAGCATCCAAGTGTATTGGAGTTACATTTTTATGATTCCTAGTAAAGTTCTGAAGGAGATTGAAGGCACCCTAATGGCTTTTCTCTGGTCAGGCTTTGATCTTAATCATTCCGCTGCTAAAGTGAAATGGTCCCAGGCTTGTTGTCCAAAAGAAGGGGGTTTAGGGTTCAGAAGATTGAAGGATTGGAACAAAGCCTCTTTGCTAAGACACCTCTGGGCATTATGTTTAAAAGCTGACACCCCCTAAGTTAAATGGATTCATTCTTACATCATTAAAGGGCAGAATTTGTGGTCCATGGATACTCCTTGTGATGCTTCTTGGACTGTTCGGAATGTTTTTAGTTTGCAGGGTTTGGGGCAACCTTTGATCAAGTACAGGATTGGTACTGGATTGGACACTTTTCTTTGGCTTGACAATTGGCATCCTTTAGGGCCCTTGTATAATCGTTTTGGAAGTGAGGTGGTGTTTAATCTTGGGAGATCTTTGCAGGCTAAGGTCTCATCAATTATTGTTCAAGGGGATTGGAGATGGCCCCAGTTAAGGAACAAGGTCACTCAAACTATCATTAATCACACCCCTCCTAATCTCAAGCCTAACTGTTCCCAGGAGGATTCTATTGTTTGGTTGCCTCATCAGAGTGGTTGCTATTCTGTAAAATCAGCTTGGGAGGTTATTAGGGATAAATTTCCCGCCCCTATTTGGGTTCGCACTGTTTGGCAGGGCAAGATTGTTCCTAGATGGACTTTCATATTGTGGCTGGCTGTCCAAAATAGATTGAGTACCAGGGATAGATTGGTGGCCTGGGGTATGATTGTTGTTAATTCCTGCCTGCTTTGTAGTACAGCTCATGAGTCTCATTCCCATCTGTTTTTTCAATGCCCTTTTTCCTATACTCTTTGGTATGGAGCTTGGAATAAGGTCTCTGTTATTGGCATTCTAAATAACCTGGTTGATATTGTGGAATGGTTTAACCTTAATGTCCAAGGGAAAAGTTTTATAAGGCTGCTTATGCGGAGTATTTTGGCGGCTGCAGTTTATTTGATTTGGAAGGAAAGGAATCTCAGGTGTTTTCAAGGGAAGGCTCTGCTTGTGGATCTTCTTGCTCTGCAATTGGTGAATTCGATCAGAAGTTCGAGAAGAGTTGTGAGACCCTCTGCCTGTAATAAGGCTTTGGCTGCTAGTTGGAACCTTCCCAGGTGTATATTCTCTTAGTTTGTAGTGTGTGGGATCTGATTGTAGGGCTTAGCTCTGTTTTGTTTGTCAATTGTTTGGTTGTATAGCCTTCTTAAAAGGGAGGTTTACCTGTACTTCTTGTTATACTGGGGTATGCCTCTATGAGGTTGTATGCGTTTTGAGCTTCTAATGAAATTTTTGCTTATCCAAAACAAAAAAACAAAAAAAAAAAAAGAGTCAATAATAAAGTGTTTATGTACTAAACATCCATGATAAAATTCTTAACTTGGTCCAAATTTTTTTACATTTGTTTTCTTACCTATTTTTTCCCTAACGCGGCCCTATGTGTCCTACTAAAAATATAAGTTACCAAAATCGGACAAAAACATACGCTTGTGTGACAAGTGTCGGGAGCAAGTCATGTAATATCAGGTCCGACGTGTAGGGTGCGGATACACGAGCCTGGCAGATGTGCCTGTGTAGCTTCAACCTCAATGCAACATGATAGATACGTGGATAACATTATGCTTGTGATAGGTCAGCTCAGCATCCTCTACGAGGAAATTTTAGTTCTTGTGACATAGTTGATAGTTCAACACCAGTCTATATCCATATCGATTACCAAATTTACTGGAAAGTCAGCTAAGATAATGCCAATATATTCCAGTTGACAATGCAATAGTCATTGAATTGTTGATGGGTGGAGAGTAGATAAGTAATTCTACAAGATTCCATATGCTGCGTTCTGACAGTTCGACTACAGTGGAATAAAAAATGAACTAAAAGCAGATGGAAAGGAGTAGCTAATACCAAAGATTTCTCCTGATTCCCAATGTCGAACTAAAAGCACAGTCCCGGGCTAACAAATACAGGCACACATACGGGTCTCATGCATCCATGTTTTTGCCGTCGAATCTCTCCTTCTGGAAATTGAGACCGCTTCTTCAGCAAATTAAGTACAAAGTAGTGACCCTTCACCTGTCTCATTCCTGTATCTGTATGGTTCAACATAGTGCTGCCTAATTGCGTACGGTTATCAAACCATGCTATCATGTTTGAGAAAATTGTCAACGACAGTGCATACCATAAAGCTAGAACTTGTCAATTTTTAGCACCAAAATACTAGCAATTCCTTCCAACGAGCACATTGGACTTGAGGGGAAATGTGTGGCCAAAACCCGAATTCTGATTCACGTTTTCGTTCCAGAGGTGCCCATGGCTTTCCCATAGGAAAGCTTCTATCCGCAAAGTACAGTATCGATAGCGTAATTGGTCATGACAGCTTAAAATAACAATCACTAGGGTTCAGATTTCCTACTCCATTGAAGAGTCAAGAATCCAAAGGATTACCCTTGTAAGCCACCAAAAGTTCCTCTTCATCATCTCTAAACCTCGATATAAATTTCTCTAGAAACTTCTCTTCCGAGAACTTCAATGCGTTAAGTAAACTTGGCTCCTTGTTTAACAGTGTGTTGCACTTCAGAACCTGTAAAACTCTATACCGAGGGAGGATTCTCTCCCCCATGCTGTACATCAAACACGTAGGCCAACTAACTAAAGCAGACCTTTCCAACTTGATATCATATAAGAAGAACTCCATTCCCAACTTCAACTTGCCTTCGGAAGCCTTAAGTAACATCGGAGCCCTCCTAAACATAATCATACATTCATCCTCCGAAAACCCAAAACTCCTAAACAATTCAATCTTCCTATCAAAGGTCTCACCACTCAGGCAACTAACCGCATACACAGCATGAACCAACATCTTCGAATCAACAGAAAACCCCATATCTAAAATTCGTGAAACTAGGTCCCTAAGAGCCGGCTCGTTCATTAAAAAAAGCCAAGGTTGCCTCTTCAAAAGGTTCGAGAGCTGGGACCCGACAATGCCGCAGCTCTCCAAGAAGGCAATGTTGCATTTCAGCCTCAATTCGGATTTGGAGGTGGCCCAATAGGGGCACTGCAGAACGCGAATCAAACCCTGATTGTTTTCATCATTTACGAGGGTGTTCTTTATTATGTCAACGAAAGGTATCAACGTTCTCTCCAAACTGGAAACCAAAACACGAGAATGGGTTGAAATGAAGTTACCCAGATCAGGACCAGTGAGACCCAGGTCCTGAAAAAACTGCAGCTTTGGCTGCAAAGTCTTGTCTATGTCGGAGAAGAGGGTTTGAGGCCTGATCCAAATGGTGGATCGAACGTGGGCGTCAGAGAAGCCGAGTTGTTTGAGAAATTGAACCACGGCGTGTGGGTTTCCTATGGTTTTTTTTGGATGGAAGCGGTTGGAGATCGATACGGACAATGGTTCAGAGAGTGCCAGGGTTTCGATCAAGAAATTGGAGAGGGAGGGGTTTGAGGTTGGAGTTGAGGTGCGAGAGTGAGTAGGAGAGGATGCAGAAGAGAAGAAACAGAGGAAGGGCAAGTAGTTGGGCTTACAGTTGAGAGTTCTTGAACGGAAATGTGAGAGCGAAACCTTTCTGCACAGATTTTGCATCTTCGTAGCAAATTGTTGATTCACATCCCGAGAGGGATGTTAGGGTTTAGGGTTTTTGGAACTTACAAAGTAGTCTCCGTTTGTTTCGATTTTGATGTAAAATATTTTTTCTAAAAAATCAAGTTTAAATTTTTATTTTTTTATATTTAATTGGCACATGAAAAATACATGTGTTTTCAAATTCCATGCACAAACCACTGTCTTACAATATCTTACCTTGTTTACGAGTTGGCATATACTCTCATCATTCACAAAAGTTGCAAAAATGAGTAAAGTTGCGGTAACTTGGATTTCTCAAGGAAACGTGGACCATAGGGCACCGAAAACAAAAACAACTTACGGGAAATAAAACAGGAAAACAATTTTCACCCCCTTGGTGCAAAACTCCTCCTTGTTCTAGCAAAACGGCGAAAAATGAGAAAATATTTTACGTCCAAATAAACGGAGCCTTGGTTTCGGACTTTTTGACTGGGGACAAAGTTTTAGAACTCAAAATTAGTACTTATTTTTTAAGAAAACAATTTAAAGCTCAAAAATTATGTGTTTACATAAATAAAATAATTTTTCTAGTAATATGAGTTTTGTTTGATATATCTCATTGAAATCTTTTGAACGGTTCAAAAAAAATTGAAAAATTAATTTTTATTTATTTTTGAGTTTGAAAATATAAAATAAGTACTTATTTTTTAAGAAGGTGTTGAGTTTGAAAATGGGTGTAGTGTATTGAAATCCCCTCTGGTAAGAAATATCGATACAGAGTCTATTCCTTTTTCTAACGAGGCTTCATCTAGCAAAACCATGTCAGCAACACCCTCAAATAGCAGCACAAGTTTTTCCTTCAAGGAAAAGGAAAGTTCAACAATAGAAATACACCTCTTTAAAAAGCCAAAGGATGTCTTTCTTTACTAGATGTATGCAAATGATAAAAATAGTGTGTGCATGATAACCTGGGTTGAACCTACTATTCTCAGCCTAGAAAGCACAAATAAGGATACACGATAGTTGATACAAACAAGACACAACACGCAAATGCTTTTTTCCTAAAATCAGAATACGGACACCACATGCAAATGTTTTTTTTTTGCTAAAATCGGAATATGGATAAGTCGTGGACACGTTCAATATTAACCAACACAAGTGTTACAAAAAAAATCCATCTCAAATAAAACCGTCATTTCTATCAAATTAGGATAAAACAAAAGCAGTATTAACCATATGATAATACAATGAATAGAAAAACAGTCGGTAATTAAGTGTTTATGTACTAAGCATCCATGATAACCTGGTCCAAATTTTTTTACATTTGTTTTCTTACCTCATATTGTTTCTCTAATGCGGCCCTACGTCTCCAACTAAAAATATATGTTACCAAAATCGGACAAAAACATACGCTTGTGTGACAAGTGACTGGAGCGAGTCATGTAATGTCAGGTCCGACGTGTATGGTGCGGATACGAGCCGGTAGATGTGCCTGCATTTCTTCAACCTCAATGCAACATGATAGATAAGTGGATCACATTATGCTTGTGATAGGTCAGCTCAGCATATTCTACGAGGAAATTTTGTGATAGGTCGCCAGTCTATATCCATATCTATTACCAATTTTATAGAAAAGGCTGTGAAGATAATGCCAACATATTCTAGTTGACAACGTTTGACTACAGTGGAATAAAAAATGAACTAAAAGCAGATGAAAGGAGTAGCTAATGACAAAGATTTCTCCTGATTACCAATGTCAAACTAAAAGCAATGTCCCGGGCTAACAAATACAGGCACGCCTACGGGTCTCACGTATCCATGTTTTTGTCATCGAATCTCTTCTTCTGGAAATTGAGACCACTTCTTCAGCAAATTAATTATAAAGCAGTCACCATTCACCCGTCTCATTCCTGTATGTTTCAACACAGTGCTGCCTAATTGCTTATGCTTATCAAACCATGCTATCATGTTTGAGAAAATTGCCAACGCCAGCACCTACCATAAAGCTAGAACTTGCCAATTTTTAGCACTAAAATACCAGCGACACCTTCCAAAGAGCACATTGGACTTGAGGGAAATGTGTTGCCAAAACCCGAATTCTGATTCCAGTTTTCGTTCCAGAGGTGCCCATGGCTTGCCCATAGGAAAGTGTCTACCCGCTAAGTAGAGCATCGATAGGGTAATTGGTCATGACTGCTTAAAATAACAATCAACTAGGGTTCAGATTTCCTACTCCATTGAAGAGTCAAGAATCCAAAGGATTCCCCTTGTAAGCCACCAAAAGTTTCTCAGCATCATCTCTAAACCTTGATATAAATTTCTCTAGAAACTTCTCTTCCGAAAACTTCAATAAGTGAAGCAAACCTGGCTCCTTCTTTAACAGCGTCTTGCACTTCAGAACCTGTAAAACTCTATACCGAGGGAGGATTCTCTCCCCCATGCTGTACATCAAACATGAAGGCGAACTAACTAAAGCAGACCTTTCCAACTTGATATCATATAAGAAGAACTCCATCCCCAACTTCAACTTCACTTTGGAAACCCCAAGTAACATCGGAGCCCTCCTAAACATAATCATACATTCATCCTCCGAAAACCCAAAACTCCTGAACAATTCAATCTTCCTATCAAAGGTCTCACCACTCAGGCCACTAACTGCGTACACAGCATGAACCAACATCTTCGAATCAACAGAAAAACCCATATCAAAAACTCGCGAAACTAAGTCCCTAAGATGCTGCTCTTTCATAAAAAAAAAAAAGCGAAGGTCGCCTCTTCAAAAGGATTGAGAGCTGGGACCCAACAAAGCCGCAGCTCTCCAAGAAGGCAATGTTGCATTTCAGCTTCAATTCGGATTTGGAGGTGACCCCATAGCAATAGGGCCACAGCTGCAGAATGCGAATCAAATCCTGATTGTTTTCATCATTTACGAGGGTGTTCTTGATTATATCAACGCAGGGTATCAATGTTCTCTCCAAACTGGAACCCAGAACAGGAGAATGGGTTGAAATGAACTTACCCAGATCAGGACCAGTGAGACCCAGGTCCTGAAAAAACTGCAGCTTTGGCTTCAAAGTCTTGTCTATGTTGGAGAAGAGGATTTTGGGCCTGGTCCGGATGGTGGATCGAACGTGGGCGTCGGAGAAGCCGAATTGTTTGAGAAGTTGAACAACGGCCTTTGGGTTTTCTAGGGTTTTGGTTGGTGGGAAGCGGCTGGAGATCGAAATGGCTTGTGGTGCGGAGAATATCACGGAGTCGATAAGGAAATTGGAGAGGGAGGGGTTTGAGGTTGGAGTTGAGATGCTGCGAGAGTGAGTAAGAGACGATACAGAAGAGAAGAAACAGAGCAAGGGCGAGTAGTTGGGTTTACAGTAGAGAGTTCTTGAACGGAAATGTGAGAGCGAAACCTTTCTGTACAGATTTTGCATCTTCGTAGTAGTAAATTGTTGATTCACTTCCCGCGAGAGAGAGAGAGATGTTAGGGTTTAGGGTTTTTGGAACTTACAATTGGTTTCGGACTTTTGAGAGGGGGCACGAAGTTCAGTAGTAAGAACGAACAAGAAATGGGGTAGTAACCGTAGTATTGAGAAATTAACCAAAAATGGTTGGACATCTCTCCCGATAGAGTCTAACATGAGACCTTCTCCTTAAAAGCCACACAACCAAATGGGCTAAGAGTCGCATCTGACGAGATGGGGAATTACTGCATTTAGTTTGGTGAAAATAGGACTTGGTTAGACATGGCTTAGATTTGAGTCTTCATAGTCTCTTATTGGGATTAAATATGCTCCTAACACTACTTGCGCGTGATGAAATCTTAGCTTCGGTCTCGACATAAGTGCGGTGGACACTTCCATTTTTTGTAACCGGAAAAATGAAAGGAAGGGAAAGTAAATAATGCATAAGAAATAAGAGAGATAATTGTGTTTGTTTATTTGAAAGTTATCTAGAAATTTTGAAAATTCAATCATGCTCTCTTCTATAATAGTAGGTTTGGTCTATAATTTGCTGGAGAAGTATCATAGGATAATCTTCATCCAGTAAAAAATGAAGTAATAGTCTTCCAATAAGATCCTTCATTCTCGTTCTCAATGATTCTTTTACGCATCTGCTTTAGGCTAATTTTTTTCGCGTTTGTTAGTTTTGCGCTTAACTTTTGTGGATTATCGATTCGTCTCGTCGAGAGGAATCGGAAAAGTAAAAAATTAGTATAATTTTTACCCAAATATTTTTGAAAATTTTCAAGATAAAGTCCAAAAAGCCGGCTTATGTTTAATTGTTATTGTAGCTAACCCTAATATATTGAGACACGTTCGACTTGAACGCTCGTGTGCCTTGTCCTCTAGTCATTACATATATAAAGTAGAAACAACAGAAGGACGAGGGTTGGCTCGGGCGAAACCTCTTAACATCCAGATTAGAGCACTGACTTCCCATGGAGGAACCGATTGGATACGCTGAGAGAAATCGCGAGCTTGTTATCAGATTCAGTTTCCACCTTTCTGAATGTTTAA
>JAOTQK010000002.1:17480010-17491573 GCA_025642025.1 Rhododendron ferrugineum
GAGAGAGAGACTATGGGAGAGAGAGAGAGAGAGAGAGAGAGAGAGAGAGAGAGAGAGAGAGAGAGAGAGAGAGAGTTAATCTACCAAAACAACGCAAAAAGACATTCCAGTAGGTTCCTCCACCCAGTATCCAGAGGAAAAGAAGTGTCAACCTCCATATACACACATAAAAATGTAAATCCACAAACAAACTGATTCTATATTTCCGGGCTTTTATAAACAAGCCAATCGCGAATCGCATAGTACATGTAATCGAATAACATGAACTTTGTGTCTATCACTACGAGGGACAACACAATAATAACGAGGAAAATGAAGAATATCAAAAAAGTGGCCAAGAAGGGTCCTAACTTACCCTCAAGAATATAGCCTTGTGCAAACGCGGTAGCGGAGAAGCCCGTGGAGAGGATAATCGTGATAGTGGAAATAATGGTTTTGACCGGTATCGCTATGTGGAAATCGTTGGTGTCAAACCGTGATAGCAGGATTAATATCAGAGTCCCTAGGTTGAGGAAAGTGAAGAAAAGAGCTAACCCTATGTATACCATGAAGAACTGCACTTCTTGCCTGTTGCTTTTGAAAAGCATGGGTATGCCTGTGTTTTCCTCAAAGCCTCCGGGCAGGGTAAAAAGGGCTGCGAAATTGATTGTGCCAATGAGAGTAGCCACTACTATCAAATTGTTACTCACGTGCTTGGCTGCATTCTCAGCTTGTTCTCGTCGAGCTGAGTGATTTTCTTCGAATAGCTCGTCGGCTGACTTTCCATCAAAGTTACGAAGGTGCCATAAGTGTGGATAAGAATCATGTTTCACACGCTGTAGGATAAGAAAAAGTCATCAATCAGGTGGGTTTAGTGTAAACAATTATAGAATTGAGAATTCACACATGAAACTCTCAATAAACCAAAGGCAAATAAACTGTTTGAATTGGAAAATATGTTAACAGAACTAATGACAAAAACTAAAGGAAGCGAAAGAAACTAGCATGTAATACAATGAGAGGCACAATAACTGAGTGTCTTAAAACTACACCCTCCGTGCAAGTTATGACAATTGAATATAACTCTTAAGATTCAACCTACCAAACAAACACACGGATATCTGATCTGCCTGCATGATCTTTGCAATATGAAACATTTGCCCAAAGAAACAATGGTTGATTTAGATGTGAGAGACTAAGTATTTGGAATGATGCGATGTGTAGAGGTGACAAATTTCCTCAGAACAATGCAGCAATCAGACATCCATCATCAAAACTGATCAAAGAGTGGTACAGTATCGGATCGAACCACCTCTTCAAGATGACAGTTGATTACGTTCAAGACATACCCGGCGGAGCTATCCCTGGCCTTCTCGATATGCTTAATAGGTGCAGTACAAACCCTACTTTTATTGAACACGACGAAGCTTTCCTAAAAGTCACGTCCTCCAGTAATTAGTATTTTAAGGACGTATTTTCTTTGAAAAGTAATACTCCATCCGTTCCTATTTGATGGTCCATCTTTCCCTTTTTGGGTGTTCCAAAATGAATGTTCAATTTAGAAAGTCAACATAAAAATGGATCATGTTTTCCCTTTTTGCCCTTCTTATTTAAAATTCAATTAAGGGATCAATTAATGCTTCTGGATACTTTTTGAATTGGACTGGAATATGAATTCCTTCGTCAGGAAATTCTGTCCATTTTTACCGCCAATTGGGAGTAATTATTTACAGAACATTACCTCTAACTTGGTGCCAATGAGTTTACCACCTAAATTTTGAAAGTGGTGAGTTTTCCAACAAAAAATTATTTCATTGATTTTGACGGGCAAAGTAGGAAAGTTGAAGTTATATCCCCCAAATTATGAAACCTCCTAAAAAAGTTGGATTTCCAAAGCGGGACTTACAAATAGGAATGGAGGGAGTACAATATAATTTTAAAAAGGACGCAAAGGGAATGCCAACCATGTACGAAATAAAAGGCCATAGACAAAAAAGACACAATACAGAACCATAAGTATTAAGACATGGTTGTTAAAATCTTACGATACGGGATACGTATCCTACGATTCGTATCGTCTCCTTCCAAAAATGATACATATCCCACCCCGTATCCTTGTTGTATAGAAATCCTACGATACGATGACGTATCTTACGATATAGTAGCGTATCCCGATTCGGAACGTATCCTACGATTTCTTGTTGAGAAGAAATCATACCATATTTTAAGAATTGGAACACAAACCCATTCCGAATCATTTGATCTAATTATGGCGGTATCCAATGTTTTGATCCTGTACTACACGACTTAGGCACGAGAAAGCCTCATTATGACAGGCCCTACTTGGGAGACTTGAAATTTTCTATCCTAAAAGCCTATTTTTCATACATTAAACACTTATTTTCATATATCCAACAGATTTTTATATTATAATTAAGTATTATTATTATTTTATATTATATTTGTTTTCGTTAACATATCTTACGATACACGATACGTGTCCTGATAAAATGAAATAAACGATACACGATACGTATCCCGATTTGAAAACATTTCTATGAACTCCAAAAATTGATGTCCAATTGCAGGGGTCATGACTATAACAGGGGTCACCCATGGCATGCCAAACCAGGAGAGAATTGATGTCCAATGACGTAGTTATCATTTATCAACTAAATAGAGCAACCAAAAAATTTATAGACTCATTTAACAAAAGAACGAAACAATTAAACAAGTGGACCCCATTGGGAAAAAAAATCACTTGCTCAAACATATTCAAGGTAACACAAAACCATCATAAGTTCCAAAGATGGCTTCAAGAAGGTAAACAAAGCTTGTTATTCGAAAACCAAGAGCAGTAACAAATTTATAGGCAGCTTGTGAGTGTAAAACCAAGAACAGTGACAGATTTGGTACCTTAAACCAAAGGACATCCCAACTCATCTGGATGACTACTTCAACACTTCCCCGCTTTCCCCCCACATGAAAATCAGTGTTTCCTTGACCGCCATGAACATTTGCTATCAATTCATCCGTGACTCCAGGAGACCGAGGAGGAAGAGATTGAGGTGGTCTTTTTTCTGAACATGTTGCCATATGCATGACTGTGTTCCCTTGGAAATCAACATCTGCCAACATCCTATCCTTGTATGCAACGGAACACATCAAGTAGTCATACAGAAATCTATGCTTTTGCTCCACTGATATATGTAATATATTCCTTCCATTTTCATCAAAGGAATCTGCAGCCTCGGGGTACTTTTTTAGTATTGCCATCACCAACTCAAGAATGCCACGCTTTGTTGCTTGAATTAGTGGGTCAGGCGCTCTTGGTGATGATAATGTTTTAATTGAGCTGGCTCCAGAATCTGTGCTTTGAAAGTAAATGTAACAACTCCAATCTTCTTTTTCGATCAATCTATTTGCCAATAGTAAGGCGAGTGCATGTTTTTGTTTTGCGTCATCAATGTTTTTGAACAACCAACAACCTAGCACAACAAAGGAAAAAATAAACATTGTAGACAAAGAAGCAAATCAACTGCATAGTCTGCTAGTTGGCCACCCTTGCACACTCCTAACTAGAAATCTTATATGTTAAGATGTCAATTCCTTACTATATACACAACACGTTACACTACATTTTATGTGGGGCCCGGAGTGGGTCTCACAAAAATCTAGAAAAATGTCCATAAATTTTAAAATATTGTTTCATAGGGCCTTGTAAAAAATTAGCTCCAATGGATATCGGTAAGTATTATTTCTGGATTCATAGGGGCGAAACTACGCAGTTCAGCATTTTCACCCATACGAATCCATAAGTAATAGTATTTATCGATATCCGGTGGAGTTGATTTTTTAAAGGGCCCCATAAAATAATATTTTTAAATTTATGGGCATTTTTTGGGATTTTTGTGGAACCCAAAGTGGGTCCCACATAAGATGTAGTGTAACTATGTAGTGTAAAAAAGTAGTGTACCTACCTTTTCTGCCCACGTTAGAGGAGCTCTTTTTTGAATTCTTGCAATAATTGGTGATTTAAGTTTTAACAAATGCAAACAGAGGGACTTGTACCCAAGACATCCAAAAAACCAAACCTCTTATACCATGTTAAATCACCAATTATCTCAAAAGCTTAATCTGCTAGGAAATGGGTCCAACAATGTGTACCGAGCTATCCAACACATACATATAGTATTTTTATATGGTTATATGTGAGGTAGTAGAATATGGTTTTGTTTTGTAATGATATATCAACAGAATTATTTGTCGTACTCCACCTTTCTTCAAATATTTCTTTCTTTCTTTTCCTTTTTTTCCTGCCTTTATTACGCAAGGTTACAAAAATGACGTTCTACAGAGTTAGGGCATTTGTGCAACAGTTTAACTTCACCTATAAAGACAGATGAGTATTTTGAGAAAAGTGGAGTACAAAAATCGTCGCCCTACATTAATCGACCATTTTCAATTTTTGTCTGGTAGGCTGATGGGAAATGGGCTGGAGCGTGGAGGACATCGATTACTATAGTGGAGGCTCGCTCCACAAGGTTCCTGATTGTTACCTTCCGTTATTACTTGTTACTGGAACATCAATCAACAATGTGAATCTTTTCCAACAACAAAAAAAAGGAGAAGAAGTAAATAAAAAATAGAAGTTATATAACACACCTAGGATTTTTTTGGCGAAGAAAGACCTTTCTAATTTGTAGATACCAACTCTATTATCTCTTGGAGCCTCTTCATTGTTGGCTGCGTGTGACTCTGAAGTCTCCTCGACATACATTGGTGCAATAACTGAATAATACCATGGTTAACGATTCATTAATAGAAAAACTAGAAGAGGAGGCCTCACATATTTCGCCTAAACTTTAATTGGAATCTTATGATGAAAGCTTATTTAAATTTAACTTGTATTCTAAGGACAGAATTGGAATGACTCAGCAAAAGCATAGTAGCGAAAATAGGCAGCAAACTTCATGTTTGACCCAACCGCAGGTAAAATGATATTACTTACAGGAGTATATTATAGCTTCAACTATCTGCCAGGGGATGAAGGCTGTCCTGCTTAGATCGTAAAACACATATGATGACCTGCTTCTGAACGAAGATGCTTTTGTGGCCAAGATATTCAATGGGGTCATACCGTTTTCATCTTGTTTGCAAGCAAGATCGGGGTATGACTCCACTATGTTAACAGCCAAATCTGGTTCACAAAAGGGAAAATTACGTAATCAAGAAGTTATAAACATGCAACGCGAGCACCATGAAACTCAAAGCACGCGTACATTATGAACAATAGAAAATAGCTGTAGTGCATTAGCTTAGTCTGTTGGGTTAACAGCTAGAAGGGAATATTTAGCAATCAAGAAGTTGTAAACACATGATGCGACCCCTATGAAATTCAAACCATAGTTAAATTATGCATAGAACATTCTGCTTTTAGTACAAAAATGTTTTACATGGATAGTGGATAGTTACCATGGGTAGTTTCCAAATCAAGTTTCACTCTTTTGCCCCAACAATTTCCAATATGGAACATTTATTTATATTGTAAAAGAACATAATGTTTAGGGGCATTTTTAAAGTACCAAAAAACTATGAAACTTCATTTTAAGAGAAACACCAAACTGTTGTTCTCCCTTTAAACATAGAATAGATTGTTATCCACTGGAGTACTAACATTGGTTAATGACATAGTTAAAAACATCACCTAATGCAATGTTGTCAGGATTACATTTTATCTCAATGGAGCCACACCCCTATTCAAGATGAATGCAATGCAACCGAGAGACTACAATTTATATAATGAATTCGTAGACCTACTGGTATATCATGGTAATTTAACAAAAAAATACCTCCCCTGAAATTTCTCACAAAGACATTATTCATTCAACTTCCCCTGGATGAGAAAGTATATTCCGCCCGAAAGATTTCTACTTTCGTACGATTTTGCTAATACGGGTGTCTCCACCAGCTTACGCACACATCCACTAATCTCATGACCAATCACCCCGTCCACTTGTGGGGCCCATCAAAGACCTTGGCAAAATCCGTGTGGATGAGACTTTAGGGAGAGCACACCCCAAGTCTCAGGCTTTGACCACCACCAGGCTAACACAATTACACAAACGGATTTTGCGAAATTGGCCGTCAAAATTCTCAAGACTTAGCCGTTATATCCAACCATTTCTCTTGACTTCTCCATCTCTAGTGCAATTCAATCTTCAATTTTTTTGAGGGTGGTGGACATTAACTGGGGATTGATAATGGCATGGGTTTTGATTTGGGGGGCAATGGGTATTCTAATTACATTAGGTTTTGAATTTTGAGTGTAAAGATCAAAGCATTGGGGCAGAGGGTATATTTGGAAACCGGTGGTGGCGAGGGGAAGGGCAGACGGCAACGGTGACTGGGAAAGATGATGTTGTGCGTAGGTTTAGGGTTGCGGTGGCGAGCAGTGGCGGTGGCGAGCGGCTTCGCGGTGGTGGCAGGGGATTCAGGGGAACAATCGCAGAGATGAGTTGAGAAAAGGATTGGGTTGGGGTTTGGGTTGGAGATGGGATGGTTCAGGTATAAAATCGTAGTTGATGTATAACGGGGCATTCTATAAGAACATTTTCACTCGTTCCTCAAATCTTGACTCAAATTCAAATTTGAGTAAAAATTATAAATCTTGACTCAAACTCAAATTTGAGTAAAAATTATTCAAAACCCTCCACCGCTCTTTTTTTTTTTGATAAGTACCCTCCACTATTCTTTACCCAAACCTATACTAACAGACTCAAATTTGGTTTAGATTCAAATTTTTCTCAAACCTTTGAAGACAAATTTCACACCTGTAAATTTACAATAGTGTCATTAATGAAGCTTTTACTCATATTTGTGCATATTTGTGTTTGGGTTTGAGTTTACTCAGAGGTGGAGATGTTCTAAGAGCATGTACACCAGCCTAGGTATACCTCCTTTTTTAGCAACTTTGGCTAGGAAAGACACAAAATTGAGCTTGCACCAGTCTAGGTAAACCCACATGTATTTTACATTTGTGCAAAAACCTCTCCAAATTTACAGAGGCACTATTCATCAGTACCCAATTTTTTATTCCTTTTCCTCCTCTCTCTCTCTCTCTCTCCAACGAAAAACACCTCTGCTGCTCTGCACGAACGATCTTGACGGCGAAGATTTGGGTTAACGGCGACTGCGGAGGTCTGCAACGGAGGTCTTCAATGAAGAAAGGGCAGGGTCCGGCGACGACGACGATCTCAATCTCGACGGCGACTCGATCTTGAAGGCGATATCGACCTCACCGGGTGACCTCGATCTTGACGGCGATCTCAACCTCACCGGGCAACCTCGACTTCGATCTCAACCGGCGACCATGGAGGTGTGCAATATACATGTTATATATAGTACATATGAACGTATTTATATATATACACACACATACACACATATATATACTGCAATTTTATTTTTGTTCTATAATTTAATGGATAGAGAGAAAATTATGAAGAGGCTGTTGTGGTGTGGAAGAAAAAATGGATAGGTAAAGTACAAATTGTAGCTTTTTTAATAGGTATTTTACCTATGCTTGATGTACATGCTCTAAGGGGGTTGGGGTTGGGGGTGGGATTGGCCCAATGCATGGTTCACATATGAGGAGGAGATTGTTAGAAGTATGTGTGCATGATTGTGTCCTACATCGGATAAATAAAAAAAGAATTGGACATTAACATACAATTAGGTGGCTCACCACTCACAAGAGCCTTTTAAATGTGCCTGGTCGACACGACACGTTTAAATGTGGCATGACACATCATAGGCACGGTCTTGGCCTGACATGGCACGGTCTTAGTGGGTACGGAGCACAACATGAAAGTTGGCCTGACCTGGCACGGCACAACATGGTCTTAGCCGGGCACCGTATGGAAGTGGGATGGGCACAACACGATTGTAGCTGGGCACAGTACGAACATGAAAGGGCACGAGGCATAGAAAGAAAATAATTTTATTTTTATTAAATAAATTGACTCTCTATGTCATGACTTGTAATGTCATTAATTAAGAAAAAAATTGACTCACTATATCATTATTAAATAAATTGACTCATTATGTGGCTAATATAGGGTAAAAATAGTAAACAATACATTTTAGCTTTGTAATTTAGCTAAAATAAGCTTTTAAAACTTTTTATACAACTAAAAAAGTATAAATCAAACATGACAAAATACCTTATATATATTGCGTTTTATCAAATGAAGATTTAAAAAATAATAATTTTTATTAAAAATTATTTTGGTTCAATAGGGTTTTTTTTTTTGTAAATTTGATATTATAAGATAAAAAGTGAAATTAAAAAAAATTTATCAAAACATTTATGGTATATTTGGACATTGGTCTTGACTCTTGAGTAACATTTGCAACCACTAAAGCACAAGTAATTTATACTCCGTAATACAAAAAGTACAAAAGAGTCGTATATTATTATTATTATCTACTTGAACCTAGATTCCATAGAATCTATGTGCACATGTCACACCACGGCACCACATGGCTAGAAGTCACATTGTGCTTTTGAATGGAACAACTAAATAAACTTGTAAGTTATGAGCAAAATATTGTATTCCCTTCGTTTCAAATTGAGAGTCCTTTATTTTATTTTGGGATGTTCCAAAATGATTGTCTCTTTCCAAAAATAAAAGTGGAAATTTGATAAAATTTCAAAAGTGTCCCTCTTATTTGAATACAAATGGTGCAAAATAGATAGAATATAGGGGTAATGGTGAAAAGTAGGTATAATAATTACATGTCCCCTAAAAAAGTTGGAATTGCAAAGAGAGACTCTCATTTAGAAACAAATGGAGTATTATTTTAAAAAATGGCAAGGGCACGACACGGGAATGTTTTCTTTCTGAGAAGATTATTTCCGGCACAACACGATTTATGTAAATGGACCGGCATGACACGACACGAAGCATGGTTGACACAAAGCTAAACGGGCTATGCCGGCAAGGCACGGACCGTTTGACACCTCTACAGGCTTGTAAGAGGATATGAGTCATTCAATATATATATATATTGGATCCAAGTGATGTGATGAGGACTTCATAAATACTTCCCAACAGATTGGGCCATGCCGGCACAGCACGGCCAGTGGGAGAACCGCAGGCTAATCAGACTCCCAACAATCATATCAGAGCCGATGGTTAGGTAGCTGGGAAAAGTTAATGGTTGCCGATCCGGATTGTGGTTGGCGTTTGCACTGTGAAAGCATGGGAAGAAATTCACAGGAAAAAAAAAAAAGTGGAACAAAATGGGGCTACTCTGCTTGTTTTATTTGGGTTGTCATTTGGTGTGCCAAGCTTAGGAAGGATGATGATCTTTGGGCAAGATCAAACCGATTGGTGAGCATACACGGAGACTTTCGATGAAGCGAAAAAATCCCAAGGGACTCTCAGATGGAGCAAGGATGCGGGCGGATGGATAGCGCCCACGACATGGAGGCTCTCGATGGAGTAAGGAGGATGGCTCTCAATCGATAGAGTTGGTGCGGTAAAATTCGGGGTTAAATCGGTGAGGGTCTCTGATAACAATGTGTGTTCTGCAAACGTTTTTTTTTTTTAATGCTTGTAGACCTCTTTTATTTGATGTCCCTTGACAATCTTCAAACCACTAAAATGCCGCCCTTTATCCCATTTGACCAAAATACCCCCAACCCCACCCTTTAATTCCTTTCTTTCTTTAATTCATTTCTTTATTTAATTGTTTTTATCTTATTTATTTAATTCCTTTCTTTATTTATTTAATTACTTATTTAATTTTAATTTGATTAACTCAAATTATATTTTTAACTAAATTATGTTTTTTACATTTAAATTTGACTTTGTTTTTAAGAACTTTATATTATTTTAATTAGTTAATTAATTTGTCTTAACAATGAATAATAAATAAAAAACTTCTAATCAATAATAATAATTTTAAACAAAATTTTATTTTATTATAATTGAGTACATATTGACAATTCATGAAAATATATTAAAACACAAATTCTAATCAATATTTCCACGAGAAGCATTCAAACTCTAAGATCTGGACCGTTGGATTACCGAACAGACGGCTCGGATGATGCACAACACCGTGCTGTGCACCTCCTGCACAACACTATCCCCATATTTTCTCTTACCCAAGAAACATAAACTATAGAAACAAATTTTCGATTGAGAAAACATTGAAGAAGGCAAAATACTACGTAGTTATTTTGAATTTTAAGGATACAGTTAAGGTCTTGCATTTCCAAGGTACAACGCCATCATTAATTTATACTATCAAGGTGGAATAAATACACCGTTTATATATATATTTTTTTATAAAGGCACTTAATGATATACACCGTTTATCTACGAAAATTGGAATGCTTTCGGTTCAAACGGAATAAATACACCCTTTATATATTAAAAAATATAGATAAAAATTTGAGTACTCTAATTTTCAATTCAGTTGAATCGGGGCGAAAATCTTATTTTTTTGATCATTTTCTCCTAAATGATCGTAATGAATTTTTGTCTCTAAGGCCTTTCAACGAGCACCCTACGACTCATCATTTAGTTTCAGGGCTCTCTTAGGGTGCCCATTGAAAGATCTTAGAGCCAAAAATTCATTATGATTATTTAAGATAAAATGATTAGAAAAATAATATTTTTGCACCGGTTCAAACAGATTGAATATTGAAACACTTAATTTTTTAACTATATTTTTTAATATATAAACGGTTTAAAAAATAAGTGTTTTAATTTTTAATCCGTTTGAACAGGTGCGAAGATGTTTTTCTCTGATCATTTCATCCTAAATGGTCGTAATGAATTTTTTGGCCCTACGGCCTTTCAACGAGCATCCTAAGACTCCTTATTTAGTTTCAGGGCTCTACTTGGATGCCCATTGAAAGACTTAGAGCCAAAAATTCATTATTACCATTTAAGATAAAATAATCAGAAAAATAATATATTTGCACTGGTTCAAACAGATTGAAAATTAAAATACTTAATTTTTTAACTATATTTTTTAATCTATAAACGGTGTAAAAAAATAGTGTTCCAATTTTCAATCCATTTGAAGCGGTGCAAAGATGTTATTTTTCTGATCATTTCATCTTAAATGGTCGTAATGAATTTTTGGCTCTAAAACCTTTCAATGAGCACCCTAAGAGAATCCTGAAATTATAAGAAGCCTTAGGGTGCTCATTAAAAGGCCTTAGAGCCAAAAATTTATTACGACCATTTACGATAAAATGATAAGAAAAATAAGATTTTCGCATTGGTTCAACCGTATTGAAAATTTAAAAACTTAATTTTGTAATCATATTTATAATATATAAACAGTCCGGTTCAACCGATTTTAGTAACTTTTTAGAAAACAAATTTTTTTTACTTAAGATCAAGAATCAACCTGCCGCCTTAATTGTATGGTAGTATGCTAGTAGTAGCATTTAATAAATAAATAAAAGGGAAAAAAATATAAAGAATATTAAATAAGTAAAGGAGAAATAAAGGAGGGGGTATTTCTGTCTTTTGGCGCGAAGGGGGGAGAGGAGGGA
>JAOTQK010000002.1:17491673-17508412 GCA_025642025.1 Rhododendron ferrugineum
CTGTACCATGTTTTTTGTTGTTTTCCTCTGTAAAATAGCTTAAAAAGGGGTTTTAGCTCACCTGGTGTACATGCCCTAAGAGAGAGAGAGAGGAATTTAGTTTTCAGAGGGTGAACATTAGAGCATCCGCAATGGTAATAATCAAAATGTATCACGTCAGCATTTGATTATCTATTTAATCCATAATCAAACTTAACAACATCTACCTCTACATTAGTTATTTTTGCATCCTTAACCCCAAAAAAAATCCCACAATACACAACACACATCTGTCCAATCGCAAACGAGTTCTAATCACGCACCCGACCACACCAAATTATTCGTCTCAATGAGACGATTCCAAAACTGAAAAGCTGGTCGCCAGAAACCTCCTTATGCGCCGCCCAAAGAGGTTGCGCGTGATATCATGCGCCTTTACTCGATTTGGCGCGTGATGCGAGTGGATCTCACGCACAGCCTCTTTAGTCGGCGCGTGAGGAGGTTTACGGCGACCGGCCTTTCAGTTTTGGAATCGTCTTGTCGAGACGAATAATTTGGTGTGGTCGGGTGCGTGATTGGAACTCATTTACGGAAAATCCAAATTTGGTTATTGATAAAAGTTGTTAAGTTTGGTTATGAAATGAGTGAAATTTGGTTATTTGCTAAAAAATTTGTAACTTTGCTTATTACAATGTGGGGTATTTTTTGAGCATTGTTGTTAAGTTTGTTTATCCACACTCATTTGATTATCACAATGTGGATGCTCTTACCCTCCTTCTTATTAATTGAAATTGCGTGGATCTCACCACAAAATGATATCATGCTTACCAAAAAGTGTATTGCAGGGTGGGACTTACACCATTTCAATTAATAAGAGGGAGGGTAACGACGTAACGTTCACCCTCTTTTAGGGAGGGTGAACAAAATCGAGAGAGAGAGAGAGAGAGAAAGAGAGTGTGTGTGTGTGTGTAGTGGGCCGAAATATCCGAAGGTCCAAATAAGTCAAAGGGTAACCTTGTGGATCCATCGTTCAGTTGTCTCAGTTCGTAAACATGAAGGAAACCATCTTGACACGTCATCCCACTCCGTTACCGAACGATAGATAAGCCAAGGGGGCTCGCCGAGCTTCAACTTCTTGACCGAGCGAGCGTGTTCATGTTTCGTTCGGTAACGTGTTCTGTCCTTCGGTAAGGTTTCTCCTTCTTATTGGTCTTCATTTGTTCGGCTGGGAAAACCACGTTCGGAAAGATGTTCGTTCGGGAAGTTCCTCGGGTGCAGTTGTTGTGGAACATTCCAGAAGCTTCCGATGAAAAGCATGCTTGCCCTTCGATGATAAGCATGCTTGCCCTTCTGATAACTGATAAGACGTCTCTGCACGATGTGACATCTCTGACTTTGACAAACGAGGCTCTGCGTTGCCCAAGGGCGGCGTTCATTAAATGCTCATGACATGTGACGTCATCCGAGCGTGGCAACGCGCGTGTATTGCACTCCCACCTTGTTCAACACTCTAAATCCTTGTCTATAAATAACAAAGTATCCCTTCTAGGGCAAGACAGAGAAAAATACTCTCACCTGGCATATTTCTTTCTAAACTTCTTCTCCTCCCTCCATATACTGAATAGATCGTCGGAGCTTCTTCCCGAGGAACACCCCTCTCCGGTTTGCAGGTACACGACGTTCCACTCCGTTCAACAACGGTTCAACGGAAAGAAGGAAAGAAGGTCAAGAAGGCGCAAGAGAAAATCAGCCCCCCACAAAGAGAGAGAGAGAGAGAGAGAGAGAGAGAGAGAGAGAGGCGTGATGTAATGCAATGTTGACAGCATTACATTTTATCTCAATGGAGCCACACCCCTATTCAAGATGAATGCAATGCAACCGAGAATACAATTTTTAGTTGGTAACGAATGCGTAGACCTACTAGTATATCATGGTAATTTAACAAAAAATACCTCCCCCGAAGTTTATTCATTCGACTTCCCCTGGATGAGAAAGTACTATATTCCGCCCGAAAGTATTTCTACTTTCATTACGATTTTGCTAACACGGGTGTCTCCACCAGCTTATGCACATATCCACTAATCTCATGACCAATCACCCCGTCCACTCGTGGGGCCCATCAAAGACCTTGGCAAAATCCGTATGGATGAGAACTTAGAGAGCACACCCCAAGTCCAGGCTAACACAAACGGATTCTCAAGACTTAGCCGTTATCCAACCATTTCTCTTGACTTCTCCATCTCTAGTGCAATTTAATCTTCAATTGTTTTGAGGGTGGTGGACATTAATTGGGGATTGATTATGGCATGGGTTTTGATTTGGGGTGGCAATGGGTATTCTAATTACATCAGGTTTTCAAATTTGAGTGTAAAGATCATAGCATTGGGGCAGAGGGTATATTTGGAAACCGGTGGTGGCGAGGTGAAGGGCAGACGGCAACGGTGGCTGGGAAAGATGATGTTGTGCGTAGGTTTAGGGTTGCGGTGGCGAGCAGTGGCGGTGGCGAGCAGCTTCGCGGTGGTGGCAGGGAAACAATCGCAGAGATGTGTTGAAAAAAGGGTTGGGGTGCGGCGGCTTCGTAGTTGCTGTATAACGGGGATTCGCGTAACTTAATTTTAACTAGTTTTTTTTTCTTTTTATCCCCCTACCTTTTCTCTATTTAGTCCCTAAATCGTTAATTCATCCCTCAACTATTATACCGTTACCTACTTAGTCTAATGGATAACGAAAATTTGAAATTTAGACGGAAAATGTCATGTAAGGCACTGTTTGGTACCCTGTAGAGCAGATCCTTGATTATGAGAGCCTTAAAGATAAAAATTAATTATGACTCTTTAAGATAAAATGATCAGAAAAATAAGATCTTCACACCGCGGTTCAAATAGATTGAAAATTGGAGCACTTCATTTTTTTACAAGGTTCATATTTCAGAATCTTCCGAGGCATTTCATAGAGACTAACACATACATATTTTTTTTAAAAGATTGAGTTCTTTATATAAAATTTAGACGGTTTATATATTAAAAATATGGTTAAAATTAAGTGCTCTAATTTTTAATCCGTTTAAACCGGTGCGAAGATCTTATTTTTCTGATCATTTTATCCTAAAGGGTCATAATTAATTTTTATCTCTAAGGCTCTCATAATCAAGTATATGTTCTACATGGTCTCAAATAGGCCTTACATATATGGCATTTTCCTTCCAAATTCCTAACTTCTATTATCTATTGGACTAAGTAGGTAACAGTATGATAGTTGAAGGGATGAAATCGTCAAATTGATAGTTTAGGGACTAATTAGAGAAAATGTGCATAGTTTGAGGAATAAAAAGGAAGAAAAACTCTTTTAACTATTCCGTTTGAACCAAAAAAAAAAATTCAGGTGTTTGGCGTTGGCTCAGTTCACACATGAGAGGAAGATTGTTAGGAACATATGTGCATGATTGAGTCCTACATCGGAAAAATAAAAAAAGAAGTTGGACTTAGCTTTTTAAAAGTGTCAAATGGGTCGAGCCGGGTATGACACGTTTAAATGTGGCACGACACGTCACAGGCACAGTCTTGGCCTGACACGGTACGGTCTTAGTGGGCATGGGGCACGACATGAAAGTTGGTCTGACACGGCACGACACGGTCTTAGCCGAGTACAATATGAAAGTGGGACGGGCAAGGCACGGTTCTAGCTGGGCACGGGCACGGGATACAGAAAAGTAAATAATTTTATTTTTATTAAATAAATTGACTTGCTATGTCATGACTTGTATTGTCATAAATTAAGGTAAAAAATAAATTGACTCGTAATGTCAATATTAAATAAATTGACTCGTTATGTGACTAATATAGGGTAACTAACCGTAACAATAAATAAGGCATTTTTAGCTTCGTAATTTAGCTAAAATAAGCTTTTAAATTTTTTTATACAACTAGAAAAATATAAATCAAAGATGACAAATTACCGCACATACATTGCGTTTTATCAAACGAAGATTTAAAAAAATTAATTTTTATTCAATAAAAATGAATTAGTTTGGTATATTTAGTCAATAGAGTTTTATTTGTAAATTTGACATTACAAGATTAAAGTAAAATTAAAAAAATATTATCAAAACATTTATGGTGTGCAAACTATTTGAACATTGGTCTTGACTCTTGAGTAACATCTACAATCACTAAAGCATAAGTAATTTAATATTAAAAAAAGTACAAGAGTCATATATTATCGTAAGAGATTAAATTTTTTCCACCGGCGGTGGAAACTATGGGTTTTCCACCACCGTCCATTGTGCAGTAAAGAAATTCGCATTTGTTAGTTTTGCTTCAAACTTTTGTAACTTATTGTTTCGTCTAAACGAGAGGAATCGGAAAAATATAAAAATCTGATTGAAACTCATAATTTTTTTTAAAAATACAAAAATAAGTTAATTTTTCAATCCAAACCACCCTAACTAATCAAAACTTAAACAACCCGTTAAAGTCCGACAACTCGTTAAAGTAATCTTTACAAAAGAAAATTGATTTCTACACTACCCTAATTGATTTTTTTACAAATTCATCCGCTAAAAGACAAAAAAAAGTATGTACATCAATTAGAGGAGCGTAGAAAATCAAATTTCTTAAAAAACAGAAAATAGACCTACCTTACCCCTAAAAATGGCAACGTGGACAATGGACGAAGGACCCAATTGAAAAAATTGGACCAAAATTGTCCAAACCGATTTGCAAATTATATGTTGCTTTATGCTCCAGGACTATGGATCTCTACTGTTGGTCCATTCGCAGTTGAACCGATGGCCTATTTGTCACACCCCATCCCGGAAAACACCACACTAAATTATTTTCCAAATGGGATGGACACACGCCTAGCCCTGATCAAATGGTAAATAAAAACACCAGCCAGGTGTCTAACACATAAAAAAAAACTTTAACTTGCATATATACGGAAATAACTGTCTTACAAGACGTGCCCACAGGTATTTACAACATATACAAGCTCCAAAAATAGGCACATAACCAAAAGAGTCAAAAAGCTAGACTTTTATATCAACAACTTCTGTCTAGACTCTGCAGTGGACCCGCATGCCGTCACTCACCTGAAAAGAAAACACTAAGGGGGCGTGAGCTATCAACGTGCTCAGTGAATGTGTTTATCCATAATAAGAGAAACAATATTGACAAGAACAATAAAATATTTTGAACAACAATATTCAGCTCGTCAAACAACCTCTTCATTAATACACCGGTAAATTTATAGGCTCTCGGCCATGGCTATAACAACACTGACATAGTACTTATAACGCCACTAAAGCAATATACATAATCACGCCACTAAGGCAATACTTATCACGCCACTAAGGCAATAGCATCCACGCCATTAAGGTTATACTCAAGCCACTAAGGCCATATTTATAACGCCACTAAGGCTACAATCATATTCTAGTTTAGAATACATAAACATCAACTCAAGTCAAACAATAACTTTTCAATACGAAAAATAAATCTACACAGTGTCTCATCTTCCGCTATTAAAAATAAGTACACCCACCTCGAGGCCCAGCCAAAAAGGTACCAACACGAGCTCACTCCCTACGTGGAGTCACGGTACTCGTCGTCGCTTCCGAACCTGACGAGTAACACATAAATTCATACATGTGAGTATTTGTATAGAGATGCCCATAAAATTAAACACCAGCAACTATTTTCTCTATACCCTCTCCTTAACTAAGTGTCCCAATTAATTTCTACTTCTCCAATACAAATTCTGACAGTTTAAGTTTTTTTTTTTTATCAGCAAAAATATAATTTCATTAACTCATAACACGAAGTACAGAGATAATAGGGGCATGAGTACACCGGCCTGACCACCCAAGACCCTCTACTCCTAACCACACGGAGGAAACTGATTTAGATCCAACAGGCTGAATCCAAACCAGGAAGGAAAACCCAAAAAACCTAAAGTTGGTAAGGAACCAACCCAACCAAGAGCAACCCAGCCCAAAACAAGTTTGGGCCCCAAACTCCCAAAACAGCCAAAAACCTAAAAATCAGCCCAGAGCACCAAAACACCACCGCCTCATCCGCTCCCCCGCCGCCCAAGACCCTCAACCACACGCACCACCATAAGCAGCCACCAAAGCCGAAATACACGGCGATGCACGCTCGCGCCCACCACCGGACCAGACCAGAGTCACCGGACGACACAGAAGAGAGACGACGACGGTCGAAACACCTCACAATGCTGCCACCTAAAAACTCCCCTACCATTCCGCTCCAAAGCACCACCTGTAAAATGAAAAAATACCAAACCCAGACCACAAGCTCTGCCACTCCAAACCGACAGCCACCTCCTCAGCAAACACCCAGCAACCCACGGCGCCGACCACCAAACAGCCACAACAGACCTTACCAATGCCCGAGCACAACACCCGCCACCACCAGCAGCCACCAAAACCGACACGGCAATGCACGCTCGCTCCAGACCACCAAACAGACATGGCAAAGGAAGGAAAGCGGACAGAAAATGGCTGGAGAAGGAGATCGCTAGGGATACGAATCGCCGCCAAGCCGTTAGGCGAACCGAGACGAGGCCCAAGAACCAAGCCGGGGGGAAACACGCATCATCGCCACCCAACCGCTGCCGACGCGCCTGCCCGTTAAGAAACCGGTAACCCACAGAAGGAAACCGGCGGCGGACGGCAAGAACGGGAAGGAACGAAGCAGACAAAGAGAAAAGGATGAGGAAGGCCGGAGAAAGGCAAAGCACGGCAAGAGAAAGGGTTAATCAAGAGAAAGAATAAAGGAGGCCCGGGGGGAGGAGGGAGGAAAGCGCCTCCCCCCCCCAGGCGGCGATGATACAGAGTGAACCCTAGGCGAGTTAGAGAGAGAGAGAGAGGCAAATTATATCCAGCTCTTTGTTTCTGCTGTAAATCTATTGTAAATGAGAACTAAGAGCTGAATTGCAAATTATATGTTGCTTTATGCTCCAGCTCTTAGTTCTCATTTACAACAGATTTACAGCAGAAACAAAGCTTATATCCAGCAACAACAGTTAGTTTCTTGCAATAAAAATCAGTTCAGACTAACCTCAAAATCAGGTTTGACATGTCCAGACACATAAGTAAAAGTCACTTGCTTTACAAGACCCCATTAGAGATGTTAACAAATTATGTACAGGATAAGTTAATGACCCTTTCACATAGGATAGTTTTTCCAAAGTGACAACCATTTGTGCAGCTACAACAAACAGCAGCAGCAACACTGCCCTCATTAACCAATTTAATCAAACAACGGCAATTCGTTTCTTTCTCTTCTTCTTTAATTCCCCTCATTAACCAATTTAATCAAAATTCATCCTTTCTAACCCCAAAATCAAATCTTTCATAATCAATTAAAAGAGAGACTAAGAATACTTGCAATTACAACTATCAATTCCAGCAGAGGAAAGAAACAAAGAATAGCCCTAGTTAGGAGTACTTAGAACCCAATTGATTCTCAAAACCCCAAAATAAACTCAATTCAATGCAAGGTATAATAGCTGAACTATATGCAAGAGAGGCTATATGAGTTACCTACCAAGATAGGAGTTCCGTTAGCGCTAAACCTTTCTTCCCCGATCCCTCTCTCCACGCCTCTCTTTTTCTCCTGGACGATTGCCTATACATATCCACATGCACCACTAGCACTCCTTTCCTTCAAACTCACGTTTCGGGTTTTTGTTTTTGTTTTTTTTTTTGGTTTGTTACAACCACAACCCCATAGTTTTAGGAGTCTACATTGGAAACCCACACAAAGAAAGACTACTTATTTTCTTTCCTTTTAAAAAGAATCGGATCTCACACTATTCGTCCAATTTTTTTAATGATTAGATCAATGGTCCAGTTTTCAAAATATTGCTCTGCGTTCACGAACACACACGCATTATGTCCGTACGTAAACGAATTTCCTCTCTCATCGCATAAAACCTTACTCTCAGTCACTCTCTCCCTCCCTCCCTCCCTCTCTCCATAGCTGCTTCTCTCTCTCACAGTATAACAACTCTCTCTCTCCCTCTCTAGCTCCATAGCAAAAAGATCAGTAGCGATGTCGGTATGCGTCTCTCTCTCTCAGTATATATATGTACAAACATTTTCTTGTAGATAAAGATTGCATCTTTAATATGTACGAATATTTTCTTGGATAAAGATTGCATCTTTACGGATATGCGTAGGCGTAGCTCTGCATTTCGTCAACATTTTCTTTGAATAGCTAATACGGAGTATATAACAATGTTTTGAAACCCAGCTCGACCGGGACCGTCGACTAGTAATTCCGCTAGTGTGATAGAATCGGAAAACCAGTGGCAGAACCAGCGACCTGGCGACCAGGGTGGGATCCACTGATCCAAAACCGTCCGATTCCACACCCATGGGTCTTGGCTCCCTTTTGATAGTATTAAACTATCAAGGGCGGAAGCAGGAATTGATTCTACCCCGAGCTAACCCAAAACCGGCGTTTTCAATTATATAGATCGTATCGGGATACTTATGGCATATCTTAAGATACGTTTGTTGGAAGAGTAGCAATTTCTATTGTTCAATTGAACAAGATTTTTGGAAAAGAAAGAATACTAAAGACAGTGGGGAATTAGACAATTGAACTCAACTTTTTTTTTTTTGGATTGATACAAAATAAGCTAGAACTCATCCCTATTTATACTATTTCATGGAAGACTTTAGTACAAAGATATTTTCATACAAGATAAATTTTGAGATAATTCTAGAATTACACATGTGACTAATTCTTATAAAAATTCTAGATATTTCACAAGGATATTCTAAAGTTTCTAAAACTAGATATTTTAGAGTTTCAAAAAACTAGATACTATTTATATCTTCTTCAATAATATCTTCTATCTTTGGATTTTGTCGATTGAACTTGTTTGGACTTAACTTTCTTGTGTCAAATACTAAATTTAGTTTATGGTTCAACAATGTTAATCATAATTAATAGACAATTAAAAAGTAGATACACCTAATACCACCAACAAATTATACTTATATTTAAAAAAAATTAAGATGCAAAATTTCAAGTCTCTCAATTGGGACCTATTACATTAAGGTTTTCTGTACCCTTTGTTAGGGAAAGAAAAGTCAAGCAAAATACAATCAAGGTATGGTTCTTTCTTTTATACAAGTTATACATTGAGGTTGAATGTTTATCAAATGGTTTGAAAGATTCCATAATTAGATCAAACGACTTAGATTAAAGCGTTCGGGGTTCGGCTTCTTGAAATAAGGTCTGACTTTTTCCCAACAAAAAAATCAGACGATATGTACCAAATTAGGATACGCGTATAAATCGTAGGATCACCACGTTGTACGGCAACATGCGCATAAAAAACGACAGTCTTTCTATACGTCTGAGAGATATCCCTTGCCTCGAACCCGCACCGGAGCAGATAGCAGTTTCAATCGCTTAAGGTTACTATGTCTTACAATAACATGTATACATTTGACAAAAATTAAGAAATACAAAGAAACCATTGTAATTGGTATTTTATATATATTACATATAGTTCCATCTCGTGGTCTAAAAACTCACACAGGACCTGGAATTGCCCTTCCAACATAAGATGATCAACAAGCTTTGGTAGATAAAATAAGCCAATCATGTGTACAACTTCTCATTCGCGGGAGGCTGCACGAAAAATGACAGCAGCTAGCTGGGATTATGTATTACAATGGAGAGATTAACAGCAGGTGCTGGTGCATTGATATGGCTGCTGCTGCATCATGGTTTCTGCTGGTGGTTTTGCCCTAGAATATCCGTCTCTCTTATTCTATCGATGACTAGGTGGGCTCACGGGAACGAGTAGTACAAAGTGAGCTCAAAGCCCGGAGGCGTTGAAAGTACTCCCCCAAGGCAAGTAGGGCCCGAGCTGCTTGGCGGATGGTTAGGATGCGTGCCATTTGTAGCAGTGTTTCCTGTCGAAGATGATCTGCCTGTTGACAGAGGAGCTCATCAAGAACCTTTTACACACTAGTAATTTTCAAGAGCATTTAAGTAACAAACTCCTGCATCAATTAAATCTAGGAATGTATCTATAACAGGGTTACAACTTACAATCTAATATCTGCCTACATATTAGTATTATGGGAAATTTATATAAATGGTCCTCTTAGTTTCATCTGAGTCTCATTTTCGTCCCTCAAGTATCAATTACAACTCTTTTGACCTTCAAGTTTGGTTTTTGTACCAAATTAGTCCAATTGATAACTTTTGTCAGCCAAATTGGATAGAAAAAATCAAATTGATGGCAGTTTGGACATTGCAATTCGTACCAATTTGGTCCAATTGATAACGTTTGCCCTTAATCTGATTTTTTCCGTCCAGTTTGGCTGACAAACGTTATCAATTGGACCAACTTGGTACGAAAACGAAACTTGAAGGTCAAAAGAGTTGCAATTGATACTTGGAGGACGAAAATGAGATTCGGGTGAAACAAGGAGGACTATTTCTATAAATTTCCCTAGTATTATCTATCCCCAGCACTGGGAATGAGTAATTTTAATGAAAACATGGTTCAGGTCCTTTGAAGGTTTCATTCAAGTAAATCCACCTCCATTAGCAGAACAAAGTAAACAGCCCAGATGGAGGGCTTATACACCCGACTTTTGTCGTAATCATTTACCATTGAGCGACATAATGTCACCCAAAATTCTCTTTCAACCTTCGAATCCTCATATTTGGATACACCTGAAGAAATCTACGATGTGAGTGTATAATATTTACTTTCAACAGCTTCAAACAGGGAAGAAACAGATCTTCATGGGGCAGAATTCATTAGGCGGTGGATAACACTTCCATAATGCCAAAAGAATAGAATTTCAACACGATGTTTATAGCTATCAAAACACATTCGCAGATTACAGTACACTTTTCTTGGAAACTATGCACTTGTTGCACAGTATCCACCACCCTAAGGGCAGTCATCAGCATTTTCCAATCTTTATTCCTGATTTTTGATGTACTAGTACTCATGGCAAATCTACAATGTTATAAGATTTCAATACACTCTACTCTGATAATCGCCCGATAAAAGTAGTTTCAAATATGATGAATAGAACAATCCGAACAGTTGGCGTAAAGGATAAACAAAAACACGAAAAAGAACAATCTAGACCTGGCATCAAGTATCAAGTAATGTCGGTAGATGGATCAAAGTATGCTATTATTACCTGCATTACAAAGCTCACCAGGGCTTCCAACTTCTCCATTGCAGAAGCCACCTGCGGGTTGTAACTTCCTTCACCCAGTTGGCCAGCTGCTACCGTATCAACCAGAGTTTGCTGCAGCTTCTCCATTCCTTGTGAAAGAGCATCTTCCGCTTGCTGACATGATTGTCTAAGGTTATAGGTATCGATAAGCTGTTGGTCGGTCAACAGTTCAAGCTGTGGCAAAAGAACCTGTGATGAAGGTATATATATTTATGATAAAGCATTGGCTTCTATTTAAAGAACAGCATGGACACCAGAATCTCGGAAAAAGAACCACAAAAATGTCAGTAGAGACAAACTTGGGTGCAATCAGTCCATTAGTGCTCTTCGCCACACCCAACTGCATGGAGGAGAAGATGTAACATCTTCGTAAAGGGTTACTATGAAGCACTGACACTTCTACCTACTTGCCATATCCGTATCGAACACTTCCGAGACATGCGACACACCGGAGACACACGGGGAGACGTATGGGACACGCTATGTGGCGTATCCAAAAAATTTAATCATTTTTAAGCTGTCGACACAACGGGGATACTTTAGGCCTCGGGGACATCTGTCTCAACTTGGACATGGATGAAAACATGACAGGGAATGATTCGTAGTATTGAAAGCTTATTTAGGGGTTATGATAATCCAGAAATATAAGGGAAAATGTACAAATATATTAGATCTAATAAAACCCTTGTGTGACTTGTAATATTTAAAAAGGAAACAATACGATTTTCCGGATGGAATGCTCATATGAATAACAACTGGATATCTATCCTAATATACAAACATATTTTTTCCGATGTCCCCCGCCATGTCTATGTCCACATTCATTTAGAACTGTCGTGTCTCATGTCCTTGTCAGTATCCGTCCTCATTTATTTAGAACTGTCGTGTCCCTGTCCCTATCTGTGTCCTTGTTAGTATCCGTATCTGCGTCCATATTTGTGCTTTTTAGGGGGGCCACCCATTGCATGAGGCTCCCACTACCGTAGGGTCTGGAGAAGGGTTGGAAATACGCAGTCTTACCCCCCGCAAGCGAAGAGGCTGTTTCCGCTATTTGAACCCTTGACCACAAGGTGAAACCTTACCATTACGCCCAGACCACCCACTACTATTAGTTCTTTTTCAGCCAATATGTGTTTGTTTGGGTGTTAATCTGTGAATTCTCATGTTTTTACACAGTATTACTAGCCGCATGTGTTTTCCAAGGGCCAAACCTAGTGCTTTTCTAAGCTAATCAGCACTTTAGATGCAGTCCAACCTTAAGACCTGATATAAGACAGTTGACATCAATTCATCCAAAAACCTACAGTACTCTTCCTAATGGTATGGATACAAATTGTGTTGTTATTACTAGTTTTTTACAGAATGGAGAAAACAGTTGACACATTGGTTAGTGCAGTTATACATTTATACATACCCACAAATAGCATTCATTGGAACTTGTGACACAAAGATGTCCTAAAACTGGCGCAAGAATTTTGACCAAAGGAGCAACAACAAGAACAAAAAAGTCTACCAAGTAGGAAATCTAGAAATGACTTTCTTAACAGAACAATGCATCACCTTTAGAAGCTCTGATGGGCGAAACCCTCCAATCCACAAGAAAAAACGTTCGGCTGATGTGTTCCACATGCCAGAGATTATATAGAAGACGTCAGCTTTTGCAGCGGATGCCTTCATGCGGAATAAATCAAAATAGTGCTGCATGCTAACATCAACAAGGACTTGAATCTCTATGTCAACTATGTGAGAATGCAAAGCAGCCCTTAAATCACAAGTTTGCTTATCTTGTTCTACCACCCAGTTCGCATAGTCCATCTCAAACGCGGCAATACCTGCAAAGGTTCTTTAATCTCTAAGTGCAGGACACAACTTGAATGGAAAGAAAATAAGAACCGTTACAACCGTACTAAAGTAAAAAGAATTGTAGAAATTGTGTGCAGAAGGGCTGTATAGACTGATAAAAGACTAGGAAATAGAAACAAAAAGTCCAATAAGGACTGCTTTGTTATTTCATTCTAAGCTAGCAAGAAAACATTTAAGGGTGAAATTGAAAATAATGATGGTGGTGGAAGCAGATGAACCAACAAACCTGGGTTTACAACTCCAGAGTATCCCTGAGGACTGTTATCGAATCCACCACTCATATACAGACCCTGCGGTAAAACATACTACAATCACTAGCTTTTCTCATAACGAAAGCGAGAAGAAAGTTACTCCTACTTCGTTGATCATCACAACAAGAGATAAATAAGATGTGTGGCAAAGAAGGCCTATTTCCCTTTACCTGATGTCTAGCTTGTTCAAGCTCTTGCTCCAGTGTAATCAACTTTAACCGACTTGTTTCTAACTGCTGCACATACGCCTATAAAGCAAAATTTATCCGACATTCTTGCATTTAGGTCTTGGAAAAGAAATATAAATGCAGCTGCAATATGACAAGTCATATCCAATGCATAGGCAACTAGGTTTTTCGAACCACTATCTACCTTTTTCCGCAACCGGCTTTTGCGAGCAGCCTCACGGTTCTGAGCAAGACGCCTAAGTACCTGAAGTTTAATATTCGAACTGGTCTAATTAACCACTTTCAATAGAAATCCAAGAGGTGAAGAAATGCGCATATGGAGATCGATTAACTTCAGAGAATGTAAATGAACAATCAGATAGATGATCCCTGGAACTGTCATTGATTGCTTACATTGGTTGACAAGAGAATACAAGGCTTAAAACTAAAATGCATTTTAGAATAGAAAGAAGAACAATATGCATATGCCCGGTTTTGTTTGACTGGATTAATAGTGAGGGTATCAATAATACTATCCAATAGATATATGATGCCAACCTAAAAAGATTCAACCAGATACAAGATATGTTGTCCCCTAGGACATTCAGTCCAACCGAGACTCTTTTTTTTTTGGGTAAGTCAGTCCAACCGATACTTAAATCTCTACAAACAAACGGGGCCATAGAGGAAAGGTGGACGTTAATGCACAATGATGCAATATCCCTTTACCTTTTCGGGAGGCTTAGTCGCTTCTTGATCGAACTGGTTTGAAGGTCCTAGTGATCCTTGTGAAGTAGTGTCCTCAGACTAGAGACATCAACCAATATAAACAAGTTCAGCTCATAAGCAGAAGTATGGGGTAAATATGGAAAGACAAAGTGGAGGAAACTTCAAATATTGCACCTGGTTGTTCATTTTTGCGCTCACATCCTCAATCATAGAGCCAGAGGTATTCGGATAGCTACCTCTAAAATCTCCCCACATGCCCATCTGATGGACTGGTTCGTATAAACCCATCCTTCTGAAGGTGACAAACTGCGCGGTTGGAGAGTTCATTCTCTTTGAACTGTTAATAGATGCAACTCAATGAGCTTTCAAAAGCATTACAAAATGTATGGCACGATAGCATGTTACAAGTAAAGCTGAAGAAAAGACGGACAATCATGCATGCTGGAAAATAATCTGAACTTGCAAGGCTAAGACATAGGGAAAAACATATGTGTCCGGAACCATTTGATGTGTGTGACACGTGCATCAAATGGGTAACACTGCTCTAAACAAAGTGAGGAATAAAAAAAGATGGAACGCGTTGCAGAGGAGGGAAAGGATTCTGGCTTGAAAGCTGCAGGGTCAAAGAGAGGCCTTGTCAGAAAGTGTTGGAAGGTATGCTGGTGGCTACATATTTGGAGTTGTTTAAAGCTAACTAAAAAACCACTTGATATACATCTAAGATGACTTCTTCAATCACAGAAAAAGCAGGAAAGATGAATGAAACATGCAGAAGAGGAACCATGGAGAGAGAGAGAGAGAGAGAGATATATGAAAGGCAGTGCTGATTCTCAAGATCAAAGGCAGAAGATGAACCCTGGCGAACAAAAGCTCAGCTGTCAGTAAACGCTAACGATCCGAAGACCAAATAATGATGCAGATTCTCAAGATGAACAGAAACCTATTCGCCTTAAGCCCAAAAATTTAAGGACAGAAACGTTGATTGCTGATTCAATAGATAAGAATGCGAAGATCTCTACATAGGTAGCCTGAGTGACTCAACTCCAATCTCTACCACCCGAATCCATGTTTTTTTTTTCCCCAAAATGGACTCCATCGGTGAAAAGTCGACATTTCACACCATTCCCATAATTTCTAGTTACAATTGAGTCAATCTCATTAGAAAGTCCCACAATACTAGAGGACTATCAGATCGAAAAATGCGTCGAAAAGTGTAATTCAAGGCCAATTATACGGCGATCAACAACGGATAAACAACCTAAGAAAATTGCTCCTGCTCCAAAGAACAGAGAATTGTATCGGTTGTAAGAGATGTGAACGTGCCTGTCCAACGGATTTCTTGAGTGTTGGATTTTTGGAACCACTAGAGTAACAGAAATCAAAAGCTCATAACACATACTTTCAAGAACTTCCCACTTCGAAATAAACCCACCAACTAAAATCAATATATTGACACTTGATTTAAAAAAAAAAAAAACTGAAACGACTACTTATTTGAGCTTCTTTCCATTTGCAAACTATAGCAGAAACCAAAAAAAAATAAAAATGAAATTTCCTCACTTCTTTCCCTCTTGGGAAGGTTGGGCGAGGAGGCCGACACGGCTCTAATCCCCTGAGCTACAGGCCCCACCCCGTCTCCACTGGATCGGTTCCGAGAGTCGTCTCGAATTCATCATATTCAAGACTCTCAAGATCAACTATTCAAGAAGCAAGGAGTAGTACCATTCTTGAACTGAAATTCAGAACTACAACCAGGAAACCACCCCTGCTTGGTTTCTCAGAAAGCAATGGAAGAACAGAGAGAATATAGAGAAAAAAAAAATGATACTCCACTAATAATTGTCTTGTGTTCTTCCCACTTGCTTCAAAAAAAAAAAAAAAAAATTAAAACAAAATGTTTATAAACAAGTAGTGATTCCGCGCAACAAAATCATTTATTTTCGTCTTAACCAAACAGAGTGTTAGTACTAGTAGTATAGTACAGTATATATAACAGGGGATTTTTAAGCCGGACCTTGGAATTAGTAGTGCTAGTAATTTCTCAGTTTTCGGTGGAACTTTCCCGCTCAATTTCCGGCTCTCCAAACCGGAAAGAGAGAGAGAATGTGGCTTCTTCGAAAGCGGACTCGAAACGCGACTCCGTCCTTTCCAGGAAAATACTTGTACGCTAATCAAAAACTGGAATAATACTAATATATACACGAATACAATCCTATAAAGTATAAACTTTATGAACTACTATATCCATAAGTGTGTGTATATATATATATATATAGTCCGGATCAGGTCAGGACGTCCTGACCTGATTCCGGTCCGCACCTCCCATTTTCCGATCGATTTGTAATGATCCGAGCCGCTCAATGTGTTCAGAACATGATTTTAAGGGTACGCATAAGAAATCAGCAAAAAAAATGACCGGAAAATATATATATATATATATATATGAGAATGAATGTTTGTGAACTTTTGGAGGCCGCTGCACTCTAGTTTGGTGGGCGA
>JAOTQK010000002.1:17583281-17596741 GCA_025642025.1 Rhododendron ferrugineum
ATCAAAACCCAGTTGCAGAAATCTTGAATTAAAACAAACCCACATAAGAAAACCAAAACGATTTCTGATTAACACAGCAGACGGTGATGGACCACACCAGACGGACGGTGAGTTAAAGCAAACCCACATAATTAAATCACTGCTGCAGAGGGCGTGGAGAATTTTCTAGGGAGAGTATAGAGGGGGAGAGAGAGAGAGAGAGAAAGAGAGAGAGAGAGAGAGAGAGAGAGAGAGAGAAAAGCAGGAGTAGGTCTGGCGGCGGATGCCGGCGTTCTCGTTGAAGATGGAGGGGTTGATTTGAGGGGCGACGGCGTTGTTTGGGCGGCGGAGGTCGAGGGCGAAGTCGGAGCACAGGGAGAGGGCGTGGAGCTCGGATTGGGAGAGTTTGGTTGTCGATGTGAGAGAGGGATTCCGGCTTGGGCCCACCTGGTGGCGGCGGCGGCGGCTTGGTGGTGGTGGGCACCTTCACCATTTCTGGTAGAGAGAAACAGAGAGAGAGAGAACAGAGAGTGAAGAGGGGATGAGGAAGAGATGCTTTTCCTGGGGGTATATTAGACATTTTGTTTGCCCTTTCCATGTATTCATATTTACTTTTCTCCCTTTCATTTGTAGAGTAATTCTATGAAAACTTGTTCATGTGTTGAGACTTATTTGCCCCACTTCTCACTGTCCGGTAATTCCCCCTTGTTCCATTACCAATGGCTGTAAGGTCATCAAATAAACGGGGTCGGATCCTGTCCAGTTCATTCGCTCGTCGCCTCGTCCGCACAAGATTTGTTCGGGGTGTTTACAAATATTTTTTAATAAAAATTTAGGAAAAATGACGTGTTTTGATAATTAATATCAGTAAATAATATATTTTTAGCATTAACAAATGTTCTGAGCATGTCCTTGACGAGTATTAATTATCAAAACACGTCCTGGGCCTTCATTTTTCCAAAAAATTACCCAAACAAATCTGAACTGTCCAAAACACTTTTGGACAACCCCGATGCATAAACTGAACGAAACTAATCTGGACGGACTAGACAGGATCCTTCCCCCACCCACCCCCAAATAGACTCCGAATTGTGTGGGATCCGCCTCGGGGACTCACAAAAATAATTGAGCTGTTCAATTTGTACAAAATATATTTTTGAGTCTTTGTCACAAATCAGTTCATTCGGATATCGGTAAAGGTTTGATTGATTATTCGGGGACAAAAATTGAATAGATTGATAAACTTTATCGATATCTGAATGAGCTGATTTTTTGCGAGAGTCACTATAATAATGTTTACACAAATTGAATGGCAGCGATTTTTAATTTCAGACTCCGTAAAGGATCTCACGCAATAGTCAAGAAGAGTGACATGATAGTAGTAGATAGTCGGGTTAGGAGAAGAGGAAGACCTAAACTGACTTTGGATACCGTAATACAGAAGGACTTGGGCTTACTTAATCCATGTGAAGAGGTAGCTAACCCTAGACAATGGAAAAATATGATTCGTGTAGCTAGACCTAAATGTTGTACGTTGCACAAAATACAAAGCTCTTGTGCACCCCAGTTTTGGTGATATCATTATCATCTCTCAAAGAAAATGGGTACGGATAGTTTGGTACTTTAGCGAAATGAGTGGTCTTTTCAAAAATAAAAATTGGCCCGAGGCTCGGAGTTAGACGCGTGGTTCCCACAATCTTTCCCGATTGAAAAATGGAATAAACGCGTGACACATGACGCAAATGCTGAAAATGACGGTGAGGTGCATAATTTAAAGATTTTGATAACGTCGAAATTGTTAAGTACTCCAATGGGCTTGTAATTTCAAAAACTTTCGCCAATGGGCTTGTAGTCTGTAGACTAATGACACTTCCTCACTCCTTTCACGTAAAATGTGAGAATTCGATTCTCGATTCTTGTGAGGAGCACAAATATTTGATGTGGTGGTTAATGCCCTTTGGACTTTTCCCACTCGTATGCTTCTTAGTGGTACCCACACCCCATTCTTTTAGAAATAAACTAGACATTTACCGAATGAAAAAAAAAAAATCACAAAGTTTCATGAAGCACTTGTACTATGTGCTGTACAAAGACCTTAATTTTTTCGTTTACTATTAATTTTTGTAAGGAAGCACAACATTTTTTTTATAATAAAAATAATTACAAAGGACACTATCCGGTCCCAAAATGCAAGAAAACACAACCGAAAAAAGAAAATACAAAAGCCGCGAAAAAACAGAAACAGTACTGGAAAATCCATGAGTTTACTCAAGACTAAGTTTTAATAGAAACAGATCTGCATCAGCAAAAACACCAAATTCGTCGCCGTCGCCGCAGCTACTGGTATTGGCGGAACTCCACCACCGTCGCCTCCAGGAAGCAGTTGGATGTCGCAGGAGCTCTAGATCCATCACAAAGTGGTGGAGGAAGATGGGAGATCTAAAACTCCAAAAAAGAAAGATGGGGAAGTCAAGTGTAATTTACCTTACTTTGCTTTTTTAAATTGTTAGTTTGGGGTGCGTGGAAAGCTTCCATTTAACTATAGATTTAGATAACAATGTACGTTAATACCCTAGGAAAATTTTTTCAGTACCGAGCGGAAATATCCCACGTGGTGCTGCTCGGCGGTCTCGAGCCGTCCGATGTATTTTTGGACGGTTCAAATTGAAACCTTCTTTCTCCTCTCACCCCTCCTCTTTTTCTCTCATTATTCTCTCTCCAAATCCGAGCCATCTAAAATCGCATCGGATAGCTAAGATGTGCTGAGCAGGCACCACGTACCCACCCAGCAGTGAAAAATTCCTCATCCCCTAGAGACCATAGGAAATGGGAATTCAGATACCATGTCCTATTTCCCAAAACCACCAAACCGACACAACCAAAACAAGGACTCCACTAAATAAAGTCTGCAAAACCAAACGCATATCATGTGGCAACCTTATCCAATACAGTTGACAACCCATTCAGGACGTGGTCTATAATTCTTCGCATTACGTAAATTTGTCCGGATCAAGTTACACACACCACGAATAATTATTCAATAATATGATAACGTGTTTGAAGAGGAACGAATCCAGAAATTTGCGATTTAGGTGAAAAGAATTTAATCTCTTCCTAAATTAATATATATTTTTGTCGGTAAAACATCAAATTAGTGTCTATATACGTGACTTCATCTATAATTAGTAGAAAGGGGTGAGTTTGCACAAAACAACATGTGAAAATTTAGCACTCTAAAAAATTGATCAAACAAATATCCTAAGAAAAATTTAGCATAATTTTATAACACAATCATAAATTTGTTAGGTATAATTTAAATATTTAAAAACATTAATATAATTTTACAAAATTGAGTGGGGCCCGTGCTCCGCGGGACCTCACCGGGGTCTGTCCCTATGTTTGAGTGTGAGATGTAGAAGATTCGAACACCTAAAGTCTCAAGTCTTAACTACAAAACTTAGTATGAACGGACTCCACAATATTCGGTAACACTTTTGAGAATGAGACGTAAAATGAATCGAACGCCTAAGGGGGTATTTCCACTAACAACTTGATATTTTTCAACAACTTACTCACTACCGAAAATACCTAATAACTTCTCAACCACAAATAAAAATCTCCAAAATTTTCAATACCGAAAACACCCCTAAGTCTCAAGACTTTAACTACACGTACTGCGACCAATCCGCAGGTGTCCGGTGTCGGGTCATTCTCTATAAATACCCCTCACGAGAAAGTCTTGCCCATCAAACAAAGTTTTAGCGAGAGAAACAGAGTCATTTATACACCACCAATAATTGTGAGAGAGAGAGAGAGAGATAGAGAGAGAGAGAGAGAGAGAGAGAGAGATGGCCGATATTGCTATGTTGGTTGCAGAGGAGTACGAGAGGAGGGTCAAGAACTCAAGAAAAATTGGCGGAGAGAATGAAGAGATCGACTTGTTCTCCTCTGTTTCTGTTCTTGCTCGTGGGGTAGAATGGTCATCCTGGATCAACAGAAACATTGGGGAAGAGAAGATGGAGCTGGTCAAGAAGGCTATGGAACCCAGAAGCCAAATTGGTGTTGAAGCCATTAATGGCTTCTTCTCTGCTTGAAAAACATTTCCAAATCTTGTACTAATAAATAGTATTTCCTCTCAAGAGTTGTATATGGTATTTTCCCCTTATTTTTCCTTTTTTTGCTTTAGTCTTGTATGTAATATCTTAAAAGATGGAAATTGAAATTTTGTAAGCTTAAATAAATATGTTCCTTTCCTTGCTTTGAATTTTTCTTTCCCGGCAGAAGAAAATTTATTAATCTTTGAGGCGAATCAACCAATAGGGGCTAGTCAGGACTCTTGCATTTCAGTAAGAGGTCAGAAGTTCGAATCTTGTCACGAGCGTTGTTTTCTTAGAGGGACCTTTTTTTTCTTTTTTTTTTTTCTTTCGATTGATGAGCTATTTCTGAGTCATCAATAAACATTTCAGTTAAAATAAACATTTCGGGTTTGTTAACGATAACATAAAACCTGGAATAAACCACCCCTGTAGGTGTGTTTGGTTATTTGAAATGGAATGGACACAAGAATGAAAAATTGGGATTGCAATGGAATTAGAATGGATAAGATTAAAAAAGCGAATAATCATTTGGAATATTCCTATTTCATTCTGAATATATATTCTTTCATTTAAAAAATATATATTTGAAATGGAATGGACACAATAATGAAAAATTGAGATTGCAATGGAATTAGAATGGATAAGATTAAAAAAGCGAATAATCACTTGGAATATTCCTATTTCATTCTGAATATATATTCTTTCATTTAAAAAATAGATATTGGTGTGATGACCGTGGATTTTGGTGTCGGAACAGTAAGTTTTGGTGTGCAATAGTAATTTTAGGGTGGCATCATTTTGGAGTTAGACATTACAGTAGTAATTTGAAAGGAACGGTATTTCTTAGTAACTTTTCGGATGAAATAATTATTCATTCACCTGGGTGATTAATAGTGATTCAAATTTGGAAGGAACGTTCATTCATTTATTGACAAACCAAATATTCGAATAAATGTTCCACGGGAATGACTATTCTATTTCGTTCTATCCAATCAAACATAGCCCGAGCCCCGAGGGTTATTGCTAGTTTGGTGTAGGAGGAAGAAAAAAAAACACAAATTGCAACGAAGTATATTTTCTTTTAGGCCCCGTTTGATAACAGTGATAGATGAATGTGATTCGTAAGGAGATAGGATTAATAATGAGAAGAGATTGGTAATGAGAAGTGATTAGTAATGAGTATATTTGTTTGAGATGGGATTGAATGATGGGATTATTAATATCATGTTTGTTTGAGATGTGATTTGATGATGAGATTGAATTGATAGAAGGAATTGGTAATTAGAAGGGATTGGTAACAAGAATAGGTTGGGATCGGACTATTAATATCATCCCCCCAGGGTATTCCTAATACACCCTAATCCCCGGCTTGCTAGTCTGTAGGATTCGCTAATAGGGTTACCAAACAAAGTATTGGTAGTTCCTTGGGATTGATAGTTCAATCCCAAGGCCGAATCCTGTTAACAAACGGGGCCTAGGTGCAAATATCTAATGGATTTTAAAGTTTTGGAAGCACATGAAATAAAATTTCTTTCAAGTTGTCTGAACTCTTAACAATAAGATACAGTATATCGGTAGAGATAAGTTTTAGGCCACTCCCCCACCACAAATGCTACTGCATTTCCATGTGAACAAAGATCAACAGCTCATCATGACAATCATATGGACAACCAAGCGTTTGGATATAATGTCAGAGCAGGTTATGATGCTCCCGAGTGGTTTGGAAGTATCAAGCTCTCAAGTCGTTTTTTTTCTTATTCTATAATAAGTGTTGTCATTAACGTGGTAATTATTGTCAATGAATATAATAAGTGTTTCTCAAGAAAGTACAGCCATACAACATAGTAAATGTTGCCTTAAGGAATGATATATAAAACTTGTTTCTGAGGTAAGTAATACTATGTTTTTTAGTCGACAATTCTTAAAACCATCTTGTTTTTAGCAAATTCACTTTACTTTTTGTGAGTGATTTTGATTTAAAGGCTGTAATTACCATACTTTTTGGTCAAATCATACCAATTTGGTTTAATTAATTTTCTTCTTCTTCTTTTATTTTTGTTATCGGATTTTTTATTATTAATTTTTGAATTTCAAAGTGCAAAGATTAAAGGGACTATAAGTGAAAGACGACAACACAACGTTGACCAAGCATCCAAACTAGGTTGGCAAACCGGCCAGAACGCGACAATTCTTTTTTTGTTTTTTTGCTTGTTCTTTGTTTTTTCAGCGTAAACTGTTGTGGGTTCCCCGCTCGGCGCGCGCTCGAAGAGTCGCCACCCGGATTTTTGAGATGGATGATCCGAGAAACCGAGAACTTGTTTGCAAAAGGCCTTTAGTCTAACGAAAACGTCGAGACTTTGGATTCGGGAGCCACGTTACGAATGAAGAAGGTTTTGTTGAAAAGCACTCCACTCGCCCGGTAAACCGGTCTCTATTAAGCATTTTCAAAAAGGGAAAATTTCGGATATCTTTTGGAAAATGACACTCTTAAATAAATAAGTAAGGGGGGAAGGGACATGGGAAGATACATCACATTGGCGTGCAAGCGGTGTTGTCTGTACAAAGATGATAAAAATATGATGCTGTGAAATAAAATAGCTAATCAATAAACTGTCCAGATCAGAGCCATTCTCACATGGCTTACCATAATGCCGCACACGGCCTTCTGGTATGCCGTGTGGTTTAACTTCTCTGCTATCAGACTGTCATCGGTACCCGGAACAACGCTCGGTGTATTGTATATCCCGTGCGACGTTTCTCAAAGACATCAGAAGATACACAACTACTAAACCATCTCAGAACATTATCATTTCTTCAAGCCATGAATGTAAAACGACCTTTGGTGCATTTGATCACTTGAGATGATCAAGAAAACCTCATTTGGAAATAAAACATGGCTTATAGATATGGTCTTATTCTGAAAGGTACCGATGTCAGTATTTTAGCGATAAAATTAGACCCAAAGAAGAATAGCCATGATCCAGACAGTTTAAACAAGTAAGCAGTAGCTAATAAAAGATCGTGCACCTGAACATACTACGTCGTGCGACGCATCAGAGCGTCGCGCAGCGTGGTATGTCCTGTACAATGGCTATTTTAGTTTTTGAAAATGGTTTTTAAGTCAATCTTAAACCAAACGGGTTAAACCTGACTACAGAAAAGTCCCCTCAGGGCCAGGGCAGAGCCTAGCCCAAGGAAACTTGGTTTTTACCTTTGATCTTGATCTCGGATGAAGGCGGATGATGATAGATGATGATTGGATGAATGTGGATGAGAACGGATGACGGAGGACGAATATGGGTATGGGTGGTTGTTGGGGTGTTTTAAGTGGGTGAGGTCTCAAAATTAGTAAAAGACTAAGCTTTGATGGTAAGAAGAAAAATGGAGTGTTTTGAGAAGAGAAATGCCATTCTCTAAGGCTTGGAAATGGAGAATGGATGTAAAGGCAAGAGGAGAGAGAGAAAGGTTAGGGACATCTTTCTCTTGAGTGGAGGGGTGTATACCGTGTATTTATAGGCAAGAGCCAAAGATTTTGAATTCAAATGGGGGAGGCACTTTCTGGACGGGCTAGAGTGCCTTTTCAGCTAAGTCATTTTGTAGCTGTGGCTCAAGTGGGCGTGACCGACAGCTTTCTGAGCCAATCAGATTTTTACCTGAAATGTCGTGCGGTTAACCTTATGAAGGCGCACGGTGTAGCAAATTTTTGCGCACCGCGCGGTGTAGAAGTGTTACGCTCGGCGTTTCGGGTTTAGTCCAGGGCTTTCGGGCTTATCTTTTGGGGTTTTGGGTTTATTTGGTTCGTTTGAGCTATCTGGGCTTTTGGGCTGAGGAAGTCCTTTGTTCAAGCTCTTAAAAGAATTTGTTTCCTTTATTTCATCATCGGGGCGTTTAAAGAACCTTCGAGGTCCGGATTGGGATGTCTACAACTGTTAGTTTGGAAATCATCTAATTAAGGCTTATCTACTTTTTTGGTCCCTACAAAATAAACTCGGTATCGTTTTTCATCCTCACAAAAATTTTGGTTTTAATTTTATCCTTGTATTTTGTAACCAATTTCAATGTTATCATTTCCGTTAAAATTTGGACAGAAAATGTCTAAGTGGATAACAGCGAGGTGATGTGATCCTTTTACACGTCCTCCGCACTCTCTTCATAGCCCCCACCGGTAAACACCCTAAATTCCCAAATGCATTTCCCCCAAACCCACCGAATAACCCCCAAATTGGAATTGTTACACCCGAAGATTTACATATATTGCAGGAACCAAAGAGGTTTTGAGACTCGGGGTATATGCCATAATCACTGGAATTGGACTCGACACATGGCCTTGGGAGTACTTTGGGCAGTAGAAGACTAAACCTTGAAGTTGAATCACTAGGCCAGCGAACCGTTCAATCTACAAGTTGCGCAAACAAATGATGCCGCAGAGGGGGTGTTCCGGCCGCCGGCGATGTAGTCAAAGGAGGTGCTGTTTCGAGAGAGAATGATGGGTTGTTGGGCGTTTTTGTTGGGCTGCCAGGATTGGATTTGTTGGGTTTGTTGTTGGGCGAGGATCCCGCAGACGGTGGCGGAGTTGTAGATGATGGCGAGGGTGGGGGTGGAGCCGGTGAGGGCATGGGCCGGAGAGGAGGGTGATTATTCGATGGTTTTGGTGGGAAAGACGTGTGAAAGGGTCACACCATCTCGCCGTTATTTACTTAGGTATTTTCCGTCCAAATTTTAACGGAAAGGGTAACATTGAAATCGGTTACAAAATATAAGGGTAAAATTGAAACCAAAAATATTATGAAGATGAAAATGAAACCAAGCTTATTTTGTAGGAATAAAAAAAGTAGATAAGCCAACAAATTTTAGAAGTATTGACGTAGCAAATCACTCCCCTTAAAACAGAATCCCTAGCCGCCACACCTCTCTTCCCTTTAGAGGCGGTGTGGTGGGAGGGCGACTACCCCTCAGGGATCTCTCCTCTCTCCGGATCCCGATTGGAGAGTTTTCTCTCATGTGAATTTGCATAAATGTTTGGTTAATGTGATTAGAATAGATTTTGCATTGTAGTAGCGTTTGAGTATAAAACCATTATATTCAGGCTACTGATTTTGTCGCTCTCTTTTTTGTTAACATCACTCATCTGCAAGTGTTTTTTTGCACCAAAAATTCACTTGCAGGGGAGTGCTATTAACAAAAAAAAGGAGTGGCAGAATCATTTCCCTAGATTCATGATCTCAATTATATAAATGTCCATCCGAACTACTACCAACAACTACTTAAAATTTCATGTTCAACTGTGAATCTTCCCATGTCTAATTTTGTCCATTTTTGTGCTTTTTTATTGTGAGCATAAATCGGATATGAAGTTTCCAAAGAGGAGGACTTTGGATTCTCTCTAGTCCCCTGACAGTCTGGTCCTACTCATTTTTGAGCTCTTTTTGATGCCCATTTTGGTGATCAGGATCCTTAAATTTTTACAAATCGCCTGATATCTTTTCTAAATTTATATATCTAGGGAAAGTGGGTTCAATTCAGTATTGCAAAAATAATGTATTGAGATCTCGAGTTAAATTTGATTAGATATATCCTCATCTATTGCAGATAATAACAAGGAAACGATCTCCTCACGATCACTCCTATCATACACCTGATTGTCGTTCCGTTGTGGACGGAGTTTCACCATGATCTCCTCTGGCAGCACCGCACTCCGGCATACCGGACACGTGACCGCTGAATCCTGTTGCAGCCATGCATCCACACAGACCTTGTGGAATGTGTGATTACACTTCAAGTTCCTAATTTTTTCCCCTTTCTCCAATTTTGATAAGCACACCGCGCATTCCACCGGCTCCCCCTGCTTCCCAATCTTGTATCGGCTAGCCGGATTTTCCTCATCGATCAGCTTGAGGAAGCGAGCGGTGGCGATATGGCGTCTGATGAATGCAGAGAGAATTTCGAAGGTAGAACATACCCCATTAACTAACTCTGCGAGAAGGCCGGTGACACAGATTATAGTCATGACGTATAGGAAGTAAAAGAATTGTTTGAATTGGGATAGGCTTGCCATTTTTTGGGGGTGTGGAAGGAGGGTGGATTGAGAGGGTTGAATGAGTGTTTATGAAAAATAGAAATGTGACTTGGTTAATTTAATAGGAGTAGTCAGGATTTGTTTTTCCTGCAGCCCATGGGTTGCAAGCGCTTCTGCAGCTCAAAGAGGTGGCAGCCTGTCCACCGTCCATATGTCCACAAAACCAAAATCTTCCTTAAGCCAAACAAAAAATCTAAATTTTAAAATAATATTTTATAGGATCCTATAAAAAATCAAATTTAACAGATTTCGGTATGTATGTTCTTCTGAATTCGTAAAGGCGAAACTGCGAAGTCCCATATAATATTATTTAAAATTTATAAATATTTTTCTATATTTTTTGGGTCCCAATAGACGTGCGGTTGCCGTGAGTGCGATGGTCATGCGTAGGATTATTGTAAACCAAAACCTGCCTTTAACGTTTTTGGCCACAGTTGTCTATTTCTTTCCTGATTCACACGTGTTCCATTTGGAAACACAAAATTAATGAGTAATTAAAATTAAATTTTTTTTATTCATTTAAACGACGGGAATACATCCAAGGCCCCTATCCACTAAGGTTATTGTTTAAGTACTTATTTTCCATTTTATAGCTTTACGAGACATTTCATTCTCTCATAATACATTATATTTAATTCAAAAAATAAATACTTGAAAAAATTATAAATTTAAATACTTATTTGAAAAATATGTGCTTCTACTTATTTTAGTTAGCAGAACGAGACCTAATACATATGGTTCAAACTTTATTGTCATACACTTGATTTTCGTTCCACTCTGGACAAAGTTTCACCATGATTTCCTCCGGCAACACTGCACTTTGGCATATCGAACATGTGACCGTCGAATCTTGCTGCAGCCACATGTTCACACAGACCTTGTGAGACGTGTGATTACATTTTAAGTTCCTAATTTTTTCCCCTTTCTCCAATTTCGATAAGCACAACGCGCATTCCACCGGCTTCCCCCGTTTCCCGATCTTGCATCGGTTAGCCAGATTTTCCTCCTCGATGATCTTGAGGAAGCGAGCGGTGGCGATAGGCCGCCTAATGGATGCAGAGAGAATTTCGAAGGTAGAACAAACTCCATTTACTAACTCTGCGAGAAGGCCGATGACACAGATTATTGTCATGACGTATAGGAAGTAAAAGAATTGTTTGAATTGGGATAGGCTTGCCATTTTTATTTTTGGTGTGGAAGGAGGGTGTATTGAGAGGGTTGAATGAGTGTTTATGAAAAATAGAAATGTGACTTGGTTAATTTAACAGGAGTCGTCAGGATTTGTCTTTCCTGCTGCAAGCGCTTCTGCAGCTCAAACAGGTGGCAGCCTGTCCACCGTCCACGTGTCTACAAAACCAAAATCTCCCCTTAAGCCAAACAAAAAGTCTGAATTTTAAAATAATATTTTATGAAACCCTATGAAAAATCAGCTTTAATAAAGATCTGTAAGTATGTTCTTTTGAATTTGTAGGGGCGAAACTAATATCCGCTGAAGCTGAATTTTTACAGGATCCCATAAAATATTATGTTAAAATTTATGAATATTTTCTGTATTATTTTGGGGCGCCAATAAGCGTGCAGTGGCCGTGCATAGCATTATTGTAAACCAAAACTTGCCTTTAACGTTTTTTTGCCGCAGTTACCTGTTTCATTCCTGGTACACACGTGTTCCATTTGGAAACACAAAATTAATGAGTAATTAAAATTAAAATTTTTTTTTCAGTTAAACGACGTGAATACACCCTTAAGGCACCGTTCTCCTAAGGTTATTTTTTTAAGTACTTATTTCTCATTTTACAGTTTTATAGGACATTTCATTCTCTCACAATACATCATATTTAATTCAAAAAATAAATACTTAAAAAAATTCAAAAAATAAATACTTATTTGAAAAATACGTACTTCTACTTATTTTAGTTAGCAGAACGGAGCCTAATACATAAGGTTCAAACTTTTTTGTCGTTCCGCCGTGGACAGAGTTTCACCATGATCTCCTCCGACAACACTGCACTTCGACATATCGGACACATGACTGCTGAATCTTGCTGCAGCCACATGTCCACACAAACCTTGTGGAACATGTGATCACATTTCAAGTTCCTAATTTTTTTCCCTTCCTCCAATTTCGATAAGCACACCGCGCATTCCACCGGCTCCCCTGCTTCCCGATCTTGTATCGGCTTGCTAGATTTTCCTCATCGATCAGTTTGGGGAAGCGAGCTGTGGCCGTAGGGCATCTGATGGATGTAGAGAGCATTTTGAAGGCAGAACTGGCCGCATTTACTAACTCTCCGAGAAGGATGGTGACACAGATTATAGTCATGGCGTATAGGTAATAAAAGAATTACGATATGCTTGCCATTTTTTGGGTGTGGAAGGAGGAGGGTGGATTGAGAGGGTTGAACGAGTGTTTATGAAAAAATTGATTTTGTCCAAATTCTTTGTAATGATCTCCATTTTGTAAGTGTCGTTGGGCGTTTATTAATACAATCTTATTACTTTTGACAAAACTAAAAAATAAAGGAAAGGATAAATTTTATTAGCCGCTATTACTTATAGTGGATTTGTCTTTCCTGCAGCTCATGGGCTGCAAGCGTTTCTACAGCTCAAAGAGGTGGCAGCTTGTCCACCGTCCACATGTCCACAAAACCAAAATCTCCCCTTAAGCCAAACAAAAGTCTAAATTTTAAAATAATATTTTATGAGACCTCGTAAAAAATCAGCTTAAACGAATATTGGTAGGTATGTTTTTTGCCGCAGTCTGTTTCTTTCCTGTTACACACGAGTTCCATTTGGAAACACAAATTTAATGAGTAATTAAAATTAAAAATTTTATCAACTATACTACTACCACACAATTACACAAACTCTTTCAAATCAAATGTGTGATTGTGTGTGTGGTTAGAGAATTATTAAATTTTTATTCAGTTAAATGATGTGAATATGCCCCTGAGGCCCCGTTCCGCTAAGGTTATTTTTTAAGTACTTATTTCTCGTTTTACGCCTTTATGGAACACATCATTTTTGTAGAGACCCGAATAATTTTAATGTTTGAAATATTGATTAAATGTCTAATTAAGAGATATGATTTATTGTGTGGATAATTGGATTGAGGATCAAAATGAAAGAATAGAAGGTTGAAGGAGTAAATGTGTGATTTTGTGATTTGAGACTATAAAAAGGGGAGATGGTGTGTAGGGAATCATTTTCCCAATTCTAAAACTCTCGGTCTCTCTCTCTCTCACTGCCGATCTCCCCCTCTCTCCTCTCCTCTCACTCAAAACTCCACTCCTAAACCTCAAATTTCA
>JAOTQK010000002.1:17608274-17623630 GCA_025642025.1 Rhododendron ferrugineum
GTGTTGGAACGAGAGGAGAGAGAGTGTTTTAAACTGAGCCGTCCAAAAGTGTAATGGACGGCCCGGATGTACTGAGCAGGTACCACGTGGGATATTCTCACCCCTCTCCAGAAAATTTCTCCCTATATATATAGATATAGATATAGCCGCTGACACCTAAATACACACGCCTAGATATAGCCGCTGACACCTAAATGTCTCTCTCCCTCCCTCCGATCTGCCAAACCAATCTCTCCCAACCCAATGGATCCCCACGACAAGCAAGTGGTACTAATCACCGGCTGCACCACCGGCGGTATCGGCCACGCTCTGGCGCGCGCCTTCGCGGCCGAGAACTGCCTTGTGGTGCCCACGGCTCGGTCCCTGCCGTCGATGGCGGACCTCGACAGCAGCGACCCCAGGTTCTTCCCTCAGGCGCTCGACGTGCTGTCCGACGAGAGCGTCCGACGCGCTCTCTCTCGGGTGTTGGAGGAGTTCGGCCGAATTGACGTACTCGTTAACAACGCTGGGGTTCAGTGCATTGGACCTCTGGCTGAGGTCCCTATTTCCTCGATTGAACATACTTTCAACACCAATGTTTATGGTAAGTGGGTGTGTGGACAATTTTTTTTGGGTAACATTTGTTTTTTTCAATACCAATGTTTGTGATCATTGGTTTTATAGATTTTTGTTAGTAATATTTATCTGATTGGCGCTAATTTTCTTTTGGATTAATCAATTATGTTCGAGTGTCGCTGTTTGCGTCAGGCTATATCTCGGTCGGTGAAAGACGTCGACTACCTTGTGCTTTCTCGTTTTACAATAGTTTAGATTAGATGATTAGTTTGGCTTTGTTCAAATTTTTTGTAATAAATTTTTGGGCAATTATTAATATGGTCTTCTCAATTTTGTCCAAAAAAATATATATATAGTTACGACCATAAGTTTCAGAAAGGAGGAATTGAAAATGAAAATGACAGTTTTTCACTGACTATCTGATCATTTTCTAGCGAAGGAAACTTGGGGATGAGGATCTGAAGGGACCATTCCATTCCAATTTTATTGCAGTGAACTAAACACTAGGGGACGTGTACTATAGGGGTGTAGTGCGACTGTGCACGCTCTGAGCTGTTCGCCTCGATTATCAATGGTCTAGATTTCATTTCAGCAATGGACGGCTCAGATCTGCAGAGCCCAAGATGAAATCTAGATCATTAAACATTATTGCTGAGACGGATGGCTCGGATTGCGCACTACATGCCTGTAGTACACTCCCGGGTCCGATGGTGTTTGAGAAGATTGTGACCTTTGCAATTATTAGGAAATTTACTGCTGAACTTCTTCCTGTATTATCAAACTTTTTCCTTCTTGTATTATCAAACTTGGGCTGTCATGTTGTTTAAGAACTTGGCAGACAGTGATAGGCTTCTGAGCCTGACCTAAAACGTGAAATTAGCATATTAAAAAATGAGGACAATTACCCTAAGGTGTAGTCTTAGTTTGAGATCGTTGATTTGAATGCACGGGTAGGGGGGAAAACGGAAAAAAAAAAAAAAAAGGAAGGAGCTAAAGCTTGAAATTCTGTGCGGAGAGAAATCAGTATTCCAATCACCCGTTTGATAGCAGGACCTATGTTTTACTTCAGTCGTGAAAAAAAGCTACACATGAGAAACAAGAAAGGGAAAAAAAGCTACACATAGTTGTGAGCTGTGTCTAAGCTTACATATGAACTCTGAGTTTTGCACATGAGAAACGAGAAAGGAAAAAAAAAAGCTACACATACTTGTTTGTTGTGTCCAAGCGGTGTTGAAACCTGTGTTACATAGACCCCTAACTGGTGTATGTGTCTACCTGTTATATTCACGAAATTCCCAGGTCAGCGAGACGGGACGACAGAATAGTTTTTTAGTACTAGGATTATGTTTTTTGAAAATCGGATCTATATGGTGGTTGTAAGGCATCCTAAAGGGGTGTTGGGTGCGGATATGGATGTGTCTGATGTCATATTCAGTGACTAACCTTTTTTTGGCCTCTCTTTTCTAAACTCATTTCGATACATAAATAGGAGAATTATCTGCATTGTCTACTACAAACTTGGATTGATAGTATGTTTTCTTAATATAGTTTTCAATGTTCTTCCTTCTATGCTTGTTGCATCTTCGATCAGCAAGGAAATAAATACTGTTGTTACGAGAAAGTACAAGATTGGGTAACAAGAAATCCATATCTGATTGGCATACAGGAACCATGAGATTGATACAAGCTGTGGTCCCTCACATGGCCTCTAGGAAGAAGGGAAAGATTGTGAATGTGGGAAGTGTTACTGTTTTGGCCCCTGGACCATGGGCAGGTGCTTACACTGCATCAAAGGCTGCTCTCCATGCGCTGACTGATACATTAAGGTCTGCAGAATATATTTCCATTTTAGCTTAGTTTATTGTCTGCTTATCAGTACGAAGGGGCGAAAATATTACTAAGTGGAGTAAATCTATGGTGACCATATTTGGTACAACACTTAAACTGCCATATCAAGACACCGACCGTAACACTTGATGGTTCCGACATCTTATGCGGAAACTTAGCATTACAATTTTGTGTATAACATCAATGAAATAAAACTGCACTGGTGGACTTCTTTCCTTAGGCTTTGGATCATGGATTTATGGACATTCTATTTTCGGAAAGGAAAATGATAAAAGACCAAAATATACATTATCTTGTGCAACTCATTTTCCTCATATTGCCCTTTTCCTTATCTTTCCTTAAGTTTCCGATTTTTAATACTCTCTATGCACTTTTGGGTAATTTGCGTACTTGGCTTAAGAAAACCTCGATTGCACACTGTTTCTTATAACCTTTCTTGTGGGATTTTGGCATTCAAGTTCTCTCTGTCATACTTCCCTGTAGAAATTTTCATCTATGTTCGAATCTAAATTCATCAATGGTTATGCAGATTGGAACTTAGACCGTTTGGAATCGATGTTATCAATGTTGTCCCCGGAGCAGTTAAGTCAAACATAGGAAACTCGGCTATAAACAGCTACAGCCGTATGCCCGAATGGAAGTTATACAAACAATTTGAAGAAGCAATCAGATTACGAGCCAACTTTTCACAGGGCTCAAAATCAACTCCGTCGGAAGAGTTTGCAAAGAAGACTGTGGCGGCACTGCTGAAAAAGAACCCACCATCTTGGTTCTCTTATGGCCAATACTCCACCATACTGGCAATCGTGTACCATCTTCCATTGTTTGTCAAAGATTTTATTCTTAGGAAAGCAATGAAATGTTAACACTTTGGGAAAAGTTTTAGTTGAACAGAGAGGATAATCTGAGATTGGATATCAATCATATCATGCAATAATACTCTTCCAAGGTGTTAATACTTCGGCTTTGCATGGCCTCGGAAGTTGGATATCAATCATATCATGCAATAAATTCACATAAATAAAAACAAAACAAAAATGTATGTGATAAATAGGAAAGTGTAGAAGTCAAGTCCCTACATATTCATATGATCCTCCATATAAGTCATACTCGATTAGCAATGATTTTGACTGCTCATTTTGCCGCTCCTTTTTCTTCTCTCTTGTGGTTACTCTGCGCTGCCTCTCTCTCATGGCGATCTCTCGAGTCAAGATTGGGCCTCCTCGCCCACGTCTTCATCATCTTGACTGTGTCTGCATAATCTGCCTCTGTCATTGAACAATCGCCGGGTCGACCTCCAAAGGTCCGGGCTTTTTCTTGAGAGAGAGAGAGAGAGAGGACACAAGGAGAAGCAACCCTAGACACCCCAATCCGGTAGAAAGAGGTTGGTTTCGTTTCGGTAGAAAAAGGTTGGTTTCGTTTCGTGATCAATCATATTGGGGTATTTTTCAAGGTGGTCATATATTAGAGGCGCCAAGTCGATGGATGAAGTAATCTATAACTGATATTTTTCTTAATTAGATAGTATCCAGTTCTCCGATTGTTCAAGCACTAATCTATAACATTTGAAGCAATCTCGGGTGTTCGGGTCAGCTTTCGTGCACTTCGACTGATACTGGAGTCCAATCCCACCACCCTTTTGCCGAGAACCCAATGAAAGCCGGAGCAAACCTCCATAAGGACTGGCTCCGAATCAACTCTCAAAGACTCAAACCATAGGAAAACCAGAAAAGATAAACTCTTTATGACAGAAAGAAAGTAAAAATTGTACTGTTCATGTGTGTCCCTGTCTGATCGCGGCTTTCAATTAGATTGAGTAATTTTACTTGAGATATTAGGGTTTCCCTAATTATGAGAGAGGATTAGGATTCGGTAAAGGATTCGAAATTGTGTTTACTTGATAAAAATTAACTGGCATTATTATTTCACTCGCGAACGCACACGCAAACATGCATGTATGAGGAAAAGCGATTACTGGAATGGGCCATCATGATTGTAAATTTGTAATGTTATGTCGTCCATCTCTCTCGGTTGGTGTCTTCCGAGAGAGATGTTTACGGTATGCTATTGTCGGTATGTTGATGTTCTACATGGTACCTACGCGATTGATGTACATTCCTTGTCCGGGTATCTCCCTTAGCGATGGCTCGATTAATCCATTATGTTCGAGATTATTTTCAAGCTCATTTCAACGTATGGATAATAAGTGGATTTTAATTCAAAAACATGGACTAGAATTTTGAAAAGTACGAGCACGAGCCAAGAGAATGATTGAGAATAACCATAACATAGCTGGCTTCACAGTGGTCCACGGGGATTCTCTACTTATCGCTACAGCTAAAAGGGTCTATCGATATAGTAATTTAACAAGTGATTGGAGAAAGAAGTCGAAGGGCCAAAAGAATGTGTTCGACTACAAATTTGTTCTTTCGATTTTTTGTTGGATTAATTCTTCCAGTTTCATACTGATATGCAGAAATTTGATCAAACTTTTGAAGTAGGGATGGTAATTTCACCCGAGGCAGACGGATATCCAATCCGCCTTTACGGTGACAGTTCTTTTGAACTTTCCCTACGCGTGAGACGATTTCGGTTGAAAAAAAACAAATACCCAGTTGGTTTTGTTGCATCATTTTTCTCTTGCAACGAATAACAACACTTAACTTTTATTGGGCAATTATTACTCAGTAAAACGCCCTCAGAATTCAACCCTACGTACCTGCTTCACCCGAAAATCCCCTTCATAATATACAGAATAAATCCGCAGCTACTAAAGGAAAAAATTCCGCAAATTTATTTGAGAACTACCCAAAGAGAGGTTGCTTTATCCAGTTTGATTAGAAAATACAAAACTGTTCTTTATCTCTGTGTCTAAACCATAATTTTACAAAGATGCAGATGCATGTGTATAATTACGACAACAAGAATGCCGGACCATACGAATCCGTTTGTGCTAAATCCCTGACTCCCCCCAAAGTTCTAAAAGAAGAAAAAAGCAGCAGCTAATCTTCCCCAGTACTATCAGTTGCTTTCTAAATGCGGTACGGCCAAATTACTGTCGAGCCTCTTCATATCTGTGTCATCAATACAAAGATGTTTAGACAACAAAATTCCCGACTTCCTAAGAAGATTCCGCCATAACGCAATGTTTACCTGTGAAGAATTGTCAACTTGACTGGTGGTGGTGCCCATAGTAAACCATTTCGGGAGGCTGAAAGAGGCCAAGAGGACGGAAACTTGGGGGTGCAGGCGGTTGCTGAGGTAATGGCATTGAGTGCTGCTGAGTAGTTAGCGCCGGAGGCTGCTGCTGAGTTATCTGCAATTGTTGCTGAGATTGAGTTTGAACTTACTTTTCACATGAAGACTATTTCCGACATTAATGGACTACTTAGATTTCCGGAAAAAAAATCTTCATAATCCATTTAGTCTCGACGAGAGGTACCAGGAATAATATATATAGATCAAACTTTGAAAAAAGTTCAAAAAGGATACTTTTTTCTTCCGTCAACTCTTTTCAAAATGATCCATATTTGAAGATACGAAATAAGCACACACAAAAATGCAAAAACTTATGTTAGGGCAAAAAAAGCAAAGGTAAGACGTGACTAACCATGTGTGATTGGGGTGGAGGTGGAGGTGGTGGTGGCCCTGGAGGCAAGGGAGGCATCACATAAGAATATGAATTCACCATCACACCTGAAGGTTGTACATAATGTTGAGGAGAAGGGGTTGTAACCATATGGTATTGGGTTTGAGAAGAGGTCAGCGTTTGGGTCTGCTGCAACGTCGGTTGTTGCACCAAAAGTGACTGATACGTGGTGCTCGGAGCAGTCGACAGCTGTGGAGGAGGCAAGTGACTGAGTGAGTTGACAGGCGGGGTCGGGAAGGAAGAAAATGCGGAAGAGGACATCGTTAGCCCTGCATTTTTCGCCTCTTCGGCTGCAAACGAAGATAATACAGAACTCATAATGTATTGCGAGGAGGTGGAAGCTGCAAGCCTGTCAGCAACCTCGGCTGCAATGGCAGCAGCTGACTTCTTGGGCTGTTGTCCACCTTTTGCGCTTGTATATATGGGCGGTGGGGTTGTGTTTGATTGTTTGGCAACCACAATATATTCGTCGTCGTCCAATAGTGTCCGCATCTTGCAGGCTTCCTCTGCCCGAGCCTGTGCTACCTGAAATGAATTCAATTTAGTACATTAGGGTCATGCTGGGATACGATGCTTTTGAGTTTGGCACAAATATTTGAAGTCTTAAAGGCGGAATAGAATACATGAAACTGTGTTGGGATGGATGATTAGATTATTAAGTCCTCAATGGGATAGCACTTTTTTCCTCTACACCTAATTCGGCTGCTGACCCTAATCGGAACTACGACATAATTACCTCTCCCTTTTGGTAAGTTAGCATAATGGTTTTTTTTTTTTTCCTAGTTAGCATAATGGTTGATGCACAACAAATGGATATCGTAGTTAGAAATTAGAATAAGTGAACATGAGAAAAAAGGTAATCAGATTACAAGAGACCTATCACCTATGGGGTTTTTTTTTCTTTTTTTGGCACAAAGTAGGTATTTATGAGATAGGCCATGAGATACATGAGAAATATTAGCCTGCAGCCAACTTAACTCCCAAGAGATTGTAACTTCTAGAATAAACTTAATTCATGAGGAAGTAAAGCACTTTAATAGCTCCTTCAGATTTCAGAACAGTGTGATGGTACAGGTTTTCATCATAATCTCAACTCCAATCCTAAGAAGCCTTGCTGTCAAAACCCCTCCCACAAGGTATGAATAGGGATACAGGATACTGATACGGCTATTCGACAAAACCTAAAAAAGCAGGCTACAATACGATAATGACACATGATAAAAAAATTAAAATCAAACGCACTAATCAGAATTCATTTAGTAACTAGTTGTATCAAGCAGTCAATACATGACAATGATGCATTGACGCCACACCAAAGCTGAAACAAGCTAAAGAAAAAATACATTACGACCATATTTCCATGAATGTGCAACTTTTTATTTCATAATGCAAGTGTTACCGCTTTCATTTTCATTTCACTTTTCCACCCACATCACAATATTTCAAAAATTCCTTTATTCCCAGTTGTCTCTGACTCCAACATGTATTCTTCCCATGGCTTTCCCATATCCCCGCCCAATCCGAAATTGAAACTCGATCACAGTCAACAACTGATTGACAAATGCCCCATATTTATTTAACTAGCAGAAGAAACAAGTGAACTTATGAAAATTTGAAGATTATAGTAGGCAGAAACCATACCTGCATCTGCGTGTGAACATTCTCCAGTTCAGCTTCCTGAAAATTTCGTGAGGGCAAAGAATGCATTCATTTAATACTACTAAATCACATAATAGAATAATGTGTCCCATAAATGCAACAACACTTTTATTTTAGGGAGAAAAAAAACACTTAAGAAATAGCCCAATACCTGTTCATGCAGAGCTTCTTGTAACTGAGATACCAGAGCTGTCCTATTCGCTTCAACCACTTTAAGCTTCTCAATGGATTCTTTCAAAACATGCTCTTCCCCCTCCAGTTCTTTGGACAAAGTTTTTCGATTTGGATCCTTAGCTGGATAACAAACAAACAAAAGCTAAGCAACCCAAACATGGAGATCCAACGATCTACGCATAGAAACACTCAGAGGAGACAAAACAGAACAAGAACACCAACAATCCATTTATGGAACCACTTTTCACAAGTGGCAATCGGACTTTGAGTAATTACCATCCCCTACCTTTGCAACAGGCCAGATCAACTTCTTCCTCCATCTTCTTTACACGTTGGATAGCCGATCTGCATTTACTCATTTCCTCATCCTCATTTCTATGTTCACTGACTACCAACTGAAATGCGGAAACTATTTTTTCTTCTGCACCTCCAATGGTCAATTTCTAGGTTCAAAAGCAATTGCATGATGAGCCATGTCCCAAAGACAAGCACGAAAATGAATGAAACATAATTGGGTTTTAACTAGAACATCTACTTCCTCCAAAAAAAGAAGCATGATTCTAGAATGAAGTAAAAAGAGGTCGCAAGAAGCATGATTCTAGGGTTCTTACTGTTCTAAAGTAGCGGGAATCCCTTTTTCCAATTCTCACAGACCGTGAACGCTTTCTGCTGAACTCCAAGGGTGGAGGTAATTGCTCTCCAAGCATTAAATCTTTAAGACCATGTGCATGGGATCCAAAAACTTTCCTTTCTTCCCATATACCAACCTATCAAGTAATTAAGCACTACTTTATTAGATCTTGTCAATGTTCTGAGCATTTAAAGGAAACAATGTAATCGTATGATCTGTAACCGAGATACATTAGCATTTGGATATTGGTGGCTTATGACCGACAAATTAGCTTTCTTCATTGGAAGCATAAACTTCCATTAGAGAACAAATGAATATGTAACAGAACAAGGCACCCTAGTAAAACTTTAGCTAAAGAACTAGAAGACGCAAATTAAATCTCAGGAAAAAAAAAAAAAAGGAGAGGGAGAGGGAGGAGGGGCTGCCAGAAGATATTATGAAAACCTAATTTAACACATGTCAAAAAGTTCAATAACGCGTAATATTTCCAAGACCTGACAAACAAATCTACTGATGGACAACCACCAGGCAAAATAAAACAATATACGCACAATACCGATATATTGAAACATCAAAGAGAAAATAACGCTTTGGATGTTCAATAATCCCATAACCATATATATTTTCAGTCTATCCAATCTCCGAAGCAAACGGAAGAGGTCATACCAATCTAGAAACTACATTCTTTCCATGATCATCGCCTTTTTCAATGATATCTTTGAGCGCTCCTGGAAGAACTTTCCAAAATTCACTGACGAATTCATTTCCGGTACGCTTGCTATTCTGTAGGATGTCATTCGCAAGATACAGAAGGGGAATTTTTTGAACCATCTGTGAGCTATGGAACTGTTTACCCCAAGTTGCAACAACTATCTCTGCTTTGCTCCGATGGAAAATACACCAATGTGACAAAGCTAAGAGTGAATGTCAAGATAACAAACTAAGGAAATAAATTTAAACCAATGCAATATTTCACAAAGGTAAATGGCTCAGGTTTAAGTTGTTTACTCAGCAGTCCAAGTGGACCTTGACCACACGTGCGTATGAAAATATCATCAATGGTAGAGTAGATCTACCAAGAGATTTCAATGATACCTTCAATGCGGATCGTTGCAGGAGGGCATTTTACACAGTATATACAAATAAAACAGGTCGTTGCTATCTTATTATTTACTTCATCATAAGTGTTAAAGCATCCAACTCAATACCAATTGGCAATGAGCGGAGAGGCCGCCCAGGCTCATACACTAGTTTTGGAGGAGATAATTGACCGATGTGGGACAAACTCCAGCACTCCCCCGCACATGTGACTCCCGACTCGCACGTGGAGAGGTAAACAAACAATCCAGAACACATGGATCACAATAAACAACGGTGCACTTATGGCGCAAACAAGGGGAACAAATTCTCCGAAGCTCTGATACCATGTTTTCGGATACCACGTTAAAACATCCAACTCATTACCAATTGGCAAGGAGTGGAGGGGCCGTCCAGACTCATATACTAGTTTTGGAGGAGATAATTGACCGATGCGGGACAAACTCCAACACTCCCCGAAACTCCAACAATAAGCAAGAAACTTAAACCTCATCGTCATATCGAACAAATATTAATTACTACCTTTTAATGATTCATCAAAAAGTTTAGAAAAATCGTATCTTGTCAGGCTAGAAAACAAAATGGTGACCCAATTAAGACAATGCTCCTTAAACCATCTTATAACCGTAAAATAGAAACAAAAGCGAAGTAGCATAAAGACAAATACACACACAATAGTGTCTTGGATATTTTGTCACATAATGTAAGTATGTCTGACTTATTGGTCCAGGTTCTGGTCCTTGCCACAGGAAAGGTCCAGCAGAAGTTGCATAAGGGACTTAAAGGAAAGCGGATGTGATATACTACAAACACATTCCCTGTCAGCATCACCGTACTCTTGTGATTATCACTTTCCTCCTGGGACTAAAAACACATCACATCTCACATTTTCTCTTCTTAAAAGAATGGGATGTTGTTTCCATTAATAATTATTAACCGAAGGGGCAACCCGCAACCATACTGAATTCTTTTCATCCGATAAGCAACCAGGTGGCCATGAGTTGTCAAGAGAACCGTTATTTCGTTGCTAGGGGCGACCAAATGAAATTCTTTCCTATTTTAAGCAAACACATGGACATACACGTCTCCAAAAGGGATTTACCACATATAAACCTAACCCCATGCAATCACGTTAGGGGGGACCAAACGGAATTCTTTCCTATTTTAAGCAAACGCGTGGACATGCGTGTCTCCAAAACGGATTTGCCACGTACAATCTCCATCCCCATGCAATCACGTAAATCACCATAGATCTTAATCGACATAATAAATACTACCACACCCATGACAAAAATTGCCCTATATGCGGAATGTCAGCAAAAAAACACAATTCCACCCAGAGTAAAAATCTCAATCACATAACTTTCAACCTTACCAATCAGCGGGAATGACTCATTGACACGGTGACTTCAAGAAGCTGAGAAGATGATAAACAAATACCACAAAACAATTCACAAACCAAAAATTGAGGACCTGTCCATTTTAAGCCTCAAAAACTGGATAAATCAAATCTTAGCCCGATCTTGTCAAGCTGGAAACCTAGAAAGAATCACTGCCAATTCAGGTAAATAACCAATCCGTACAAGGTTGAACCAATTGCTGCATAAGTCATAAAACAAAACAAGGTTGCAATTTACCAACTACAAGATATGGGCATTTTAAGTACCTCCCTAAATCCAGTAGATAGAGAATTTGATAAGCATGCAAATTAACTAAAAAATAACAACGAAAAAAAAAAAGGATAAATCAACTTTGAAAACCCAGTTCAACCAAACAAAGGAGGATACTTTCGATGCATTGCTGAGTAGAATTGAGCTTCGAAAGCTTTTCTGCCAGTATCTGTTCCTCAAAAACACTATTCATCCCACCCTGTAAACACAATTCAAAAAAAAAAAAAAACCCAAAAATCAAACAACTCTCAAAATTAAAAAACTTTTACTATTTTTTGATGTTTGAACTTTGAACCGTACCGTCAAAGCAAATGCAGAGGCCACAGCGAGGCGTGAAATATAGAGAGAGAGAATTCACGAAGAATTGCATTTGATATATATAAACCCTATGTGGGGATACCCTGGGCAAGAATTGACGACTCAGATTCGGACAGGTGGCGAAGAACAGGTCGGGAGTTACAGATAGATATGGAGAGAAAGAGAGAGGATTTGAATTGAATGAGGTGAATCCCGGGGGATTTATTGAACAGCTAGGAATCGAATGGGACAAAGCTTGTAAACCCTAGACAGGGGGGTTTTTTTTTTTCCTTGGGTGTGTTTGGCTGTGAAGAATCCGGTTGTGTGCATGTAGAAGTGTTGAGATGGAAAGGATTTATGAGAGAGAGAGAGAGAGAGACGAGTGGCAGAGAGGGAGGTTTTAGTGAGTTTCTATGTAAAGTTGGGGTATTTGTTGGAATTCGGATTTTTAAGGTCCTACATTGATATTGTATTAGGAGCACATAGGTAAACATGAAGCACCCATACATGAGAGAGTTGAGACACACCAACTACTGATTTTCAAAAACAGAATTTGTATTTCCCAAATTGTAAATATAACTCAAAGTTTCAATATCTTTATGGTCACATGTTCAAACTTCAAAGAGTGATACCTTTAAATCGCCATGTCGCGACTCGTGATAAAAATGTCTTGTGTTCAGAAAAATATCTTTTCTTTAATATTTCACCGTCATATGGCGAAAATGGAGATTTTCATACAAACGTTTGGCAAGAGCCACTATCTATAGCAAGACGTGAGCTTTGAGCTCAATTAACACGTAACGCAAAACAACACTAAAATACAATTTGATGATAATGTCAATCAAGGTAGAGGCAGTAGAGACCTCAACAAATGGGTAGCCCAAACCACTGGGAATAAACACAGATGAAAGCCTAGTTGGCCGTATTGGAACACGAACAGTGGCTCTAGGCATGTGAAGGGGGTAGACGGCCTCGTGCACCTCTTTCTAGGGTAACATACCTTGGGACTCCATGTTTGTAATGATATCATGCTTGCCTTTGCTACTCCGAAGAAACAAATATTGATTGTATCTATATTTGCTCAACGGATATGATCCACTCATGGTAAAACTTCATGTGTGTTCGATGTAATGTTATCTTCAACAAGTAGCCCGACATTCAATGCGACCAGAAGCATATAGTTGTTCGGTTGGTTAAATGCTAGGAATGAGAATAGTAATTCGATCATTCATTACCTTCACTTCCTATTCCACTGAGAGCAAAGAAAGAAGGCAAGTGGATCTTCCTTATCACAAACTCATCTCTGATTATTTGCCACTTACCCAACTTGCCGGATTTATGTGTAAAGACCCGTGATTTTAAATTTCTTTTCCTAAATGAATGGTTACTATGGAGAACCGTATTTCAAATTAAAATGTGTATTTCATTAATGTGGTTGTATGGATAGAGGTGTCGTCATGTGTGGGACATTTGGTGGATAGTTAAGCTTTGAGTTCTGTGTTGAAATGATGTTTGGATGTGTTAGTAGCGATTGGGATTCGATTTGATGAATGTAGGTAAAATTCTGAAACTTTTCAGGCGGTACCGATACTGCATATCTCCCAGTACTGGTACCGTTGTCCAGAGGCTGTTCAATGTTGACATTTAGGTGTCAGTACCGGTACTGCATATTTTCCCGTACAAGTACCCGCTGAGAAAATTCTAAAATCTCAGCACGTGATCCAGACCATTATAAATAGAACCCTTTACCATTTTTCATACCCAAAACCATGAAATTGACCTAAAAACACCCCCTCTCACCTACCCCACTCCAATCTCACTCAAATCTCTTGATTTCTATCTCAAATCTTCAAGATCCAAGTGTTTTCCACCTCAAACACACTTGATTTTCGAGTTCGGTGAACAAGGGGTAAATTTTATGTTCTAGCTCTCACTCTTTGACTCTAAATCACATTTTTCTCTCTCTTCTCTCAATCACTTGTTGATCCACACTTGTTTATCTTGTTTTTGGGTTGTATTTACTCTAGATCTTATAGCAAAGCTTGAGAGGAGCTTGTTGTTGGTAGATTCAAGCTTAATCCACTTGATTCTCCTAGGGTTTTGCTCAAAACCTACTTCGGTAGGGAATTTCTCTCTCCATATATTTATGTGAATGTGCGATGTGTAGATAGTGTTTGAATCGTCTTGCCATGGTTGGATCATGTCGGTGTGTGTATTTTTGACATGTGGAAGTGTTAGAACATGTTTTGTTGATGTTGTTTGATTATGAAGGACTAGTGTAAAGCTATGATTGAGTATTTTTGTATGATGCTATGGTTGAATCAAAGGTTAAGCCTTGATGGAATGCAATAGGTTAAGCCTTGAAAAATCGCTCAAATGGTGCACCAAGAAGTTAAACCTTGAAATGAGCACACAGGTTAAGCCTTAAAAGAAAAGTTTGGATATGTAGGAACATGATGTGGTTGATTGTTAATAGTTGGGTTTCACAGAATGTATATCTCTTTTATCTTCCTAATCGTTATTGCACTCATCGTTCCATAATCATATAGATTTAGCTGAGATTTTCTACTGGGCTAGTGTTGCTCAACCCTTCATTATTTCAGGTACTAACCAAGAATAGTGACATTGGGTGTTGTGCATGCTTGATCATACATTTTGAAAGCTGACAGGAGGAGTTACTCTCACATCTTTTGTATGCCACCCATTTTGAAGATGTAACCGTAACTTTAATTATATTCTTTTGACTGTGGGTTCAATCGAGTGTGCTCCAAGCTACTAGAGGGGCATGAATTCCCCCCAGAATCAAAGAATAAATAATTGTAAACCTTTAACTCTTATTATCTAGTACTTATGCTTTTGGGCCATTGTGCTAAAGATGTAATATTGGGAACAATAGGAGTTAAGACTGTAATTTGATGTTATGGCAACAATTAACTCTTCTGGGGTATTATGTTAGATATTGTGAGCATTTTATTTAAGAAAAAGCTTTACTTATTTATGTTGAAAATTAAGGGCGTGACATTATGTCTGTGGAGATAGGGTTGGCTATAAGGATGAAGGAGGAGGTTGAGGTAGGCAGGGGCGGAGGTAGCATGGGGCGGGGTGGCACGTGCCACTCCTGGCTCTGGGAAAAAAACTATTTATTGCAAAAATAACATTATTCTACGGAATGCATGTATTATTTATGGATATTAAATATGTTGATGACTATTGAGTGATTAATTCTGTGTTTGGATTCAAGTTTGAATTTTTTTTTGAAAAATAGTAGGAGTAATAAGTGAAGAGAGATAGAGAGAGAAATGTTAGAAATAGGGCGAATTTAGGGGGAATTTTTTGAAAAAATTCTTTTTGAAATCGAAAGCAAACACAGCATAAACGATGAAAATGTGTAACCTTTTTGGATATTAAGAATATAGTTACTTTAGAACATGTGTGATTTTTTCATGTACTAAGTATGTTGATGGTTGATTACATATGAAAATGGAGTATGTGTTTTCGGATATTATGCATAATTAACCTTGGAATACGTGTACTTTTTTTAGAAAAGGCTTCGAGAAGAATAATCCGAGAGGGGTGGCTCGAGAGCAATTTTCGACGCTCCTCCGGCAACTCTCCGGTGACTTTTCCTACGAGCTTTTCAAAATAGTTGCATCATGAAGATCGATTTGTTTTTATCACTTTATGCATAGAGAAGCAGGGATTTTGGACTATATCCCAGACTGTTAAAGAATATAAATTATGGAGTACTAGTGTTTTCTCTCCCTCTAATACCCTA